>NJDC01000813.1:264396-322782 GCA_002245475.1 Calephelis virginiensis | reverse complement strand
AAAACCACATTCCTGATTCTTTTCTTTCAACAGGAACCTCATGTGATTAAAAACAGTACATAAATCTAGCACATATCCAAAAATCAAAAAAATCAACGCTAAAAATAGTTCTGGGCATATATGGGTTAAATAACTAGCTAGTTCTTTTAAATAAACACTAAATTAGATTCATTTATCGATATAGTTCATATATAGTTGACGTACGTGGCCTAATGACCATCAATGCCTGCACAGTCAAAAAATAATGTGAAATATCATGGCACCATACAGAAAGCAAAGCCTTTTTTATGGCTTGAGACAGCCAATCATCATACGACTCTTCTTAAAATAGTTCGAGACAACCGTGGACTATTGCCACCAAATATCGTATAGGTACATGATACATCACTGTCCTGAGGCCATACTTTTAGGCGTATTGTGCAAGTCTAGCAGCCCAACACTTCACACCCGAACATCGTACGGACACAACAGCTGAAAGAGGTAAGGTGAATTTGAAGTTCCAACCCGGGCAAATGGCTGCACATCACTCTACTATCAGTGATCTTGCTGATATTGACCCATGTAAACTTTGCTCGCCTCATACTAGCTTTTTGATCTTAGGTAGAACAACGGCGTATGATTCTTCAACATCACACACATATTAACAAAGGAAAAACAAAAAATGTACATCTATAGGCGATAGTTATCTCCTTCCATCAGGAACTCCAACTGCTTGTTTGCACATATAATATAAAAAAAATAATATAGCGGTACGAGGTCATAAAGCTTGGTCTAAATGTAAAGAAGTTATACTAAAATGAAAATTTGTTATTTTCCTCTAATTCTACAATTCTAAGTTCGCTCTTTAATAGTGCCATATTTGTAATAAAAGATTCGGAAAAAAAGCCTAGCTTGTAGTCTAACAATGAGTACCATTTGCGTAATGTCAATTTCAATATTCAAATTCAAAATAGCTTTTATTACGTAGATCTATACAAAGATTCTTGTAACGCGTCTATATAATTCTAAAAACTACCACTGGATCAGAACGCGGCCACTCACTGAGAGGATCCGGCAAAAGAAACTCAGCGGGCTTGTCTTTTTTCTTATAAATCTAATTTATAAAAGTTTATTACATTTACAAATAACATCTGTGTCTGTCTTATGTGTTACTTGGAGTCCACCCATTTTTATTTAAAATCGTCTTAGTAAAGTATTCGTTAGGAATGTATCAGAACATAATTATAAATTAATATCAATTAAGTTGCATGACAGAAAAATCTAAGGCAGACTTTCCCAAACATTATTTCACCGAGCCTCCCTGAGCCAAAAATAATATTTCCGTGCCTCCTTAAGTAATTTTCAATAAAAATAGAAAACACACATTTTTCTAAGTAATAAAATTATTTATTTTTAGGTATTTTAAATAGGTAGAATAAAGATACCATTTATATTGATTAAGGATCAAGCATCTTCACGCCCATATTCCTGAAGGGGTAGGCAGAGGCGCAACCAGGGCCCCCACGACTAGCCGAAGACATTAGGTAAGTCCCACAATGTGATAGGTGGCAAGCCTATCGCCAACCGGGCACATCTCCAATCCCGGGCAACATTTTTTATTAGAAAATTGGGAAAACCCAATTTTCTTTTTTGTTGCCCGACCCGGGAATCGAACCCGGGACCTCTTGCAATCAAGTTCAACAACTGAACCGCTAGAACACAGAGGCGACAAATAAAGAATAAATAATAAGAATAAAGACCGGAAGAAAACATTTAAATTTAACATTTAAATAGTAAAATACTTTCACGAAAATCAAAATAACCTACGTTTTGGGTTTATCATGTTTCTCTCGCACAAACAAATCGGGTTACAATGAAACTTATCACAACTGCACTGCAATTGGCATATTGGTTTTTTTGCAGAGGATTTCAAGCCTACAGAATCCTCATCCTCCCACTTCACGACTTCAAAACACCCGTAATTTATTTTTTCTGTTATTTTTATGATTTTTTTTCTTTTTAGATGGGTTTCATCCTGTAACTTAAAAAAAATATCTGTAATGGCCTACCATGCATTTTATACTCGTACTTACAATTTTCAAATAACTTTTAATTTAAAGTAATTTTAAAACAAATAAATAAAATCTTTTTAAGTACATAGCTTTTTTGTACCAGTCGGTCGATTTTAGGTTCAGTATTTGCTAAAGATATGATTAAATGGATATCGACGGCAAGGCGATTTCACTGCTTAGTTTTAATTAAAACAAGATCTGAAAAACCTGTCTCGCATAAATAAGTGGACGAAAATGGAATAAGCAAGAAATGCGACTCTTGGGTTAACAACGAATAGTTATATCCAAAATTTTCTAACGTTAAAAGATGAAAGTCATCTTTCGTGGTCGAATCAGCCTTCATTTCTTAAAATTCTTGAACTTCTTCAGGTAATTGTAAGACATCGACAGCTCTATATCAAAACTGTGTTTACAATATAACTGTTATTTTCAACCAGGCAAATTAAATAACAGGCACCACCACAAATTATATAGACTTATGTGGCACCCCAACTTCTGCATCAAGTTTCAAGAGTCCCTGAAACAGACGTGTTTTATATAAAAAGCTAGGTACAAAGTTAGGCAGGTACGACTAATATGTTCTAATCCACTGTGTAGGTATGCTACATCTAATTCGTGATTAGTATGTTACATCTAATCCGTGATCACGGATTAGATGTAACATGAATCCAAACTCTTTTGGCACATTTGGCACTCGAAACTATCTCACTACTCCTTTGGCGTGATGTTATGTACGTATGTATGTTAAAAGTACACCTTACAGTAGAAATTACAGGAATCGATCTCTCCTTCGGCATTCGCAATATCAAAATATTTTGTTAAAAACAGACGAAGAGATGATTTTCGATTGCAACGGTATTTATCTAAATTTGCTATAATTACTTGGACATTGTTGCACTTCTATATTTACTCCTATTTCTATGTCTATACTTATATATACCTATATACTATACATATTTATACATACCATATTGGCATATTTTTTTTTCTTAAATATTTATTAGTATATAAATTACATTTTGAAACTAAAAAAATATTCTGACCAGGATTTTTTAAGCAACCTATTCTTAATACGTTTTCTGGTATACTAAATATATTATAATCACCGTTAATTGGATGTTAACAACTTGGTGTTGGTCGACCTAGATTCGGATCTAGAACAATCAAATGGACACTTCGCCTAAATACACGCCCTAGCGCCTGTGTGGTCTAGCGGTCCAACGTCGGACTTAGCTTCTTGAGGTCCCGGGTTTTGGCAACAAAAAAATATATTTTTAATTTATTTCAAAATAACGTTGCCCGGGATTGGATATGTACGCGGTTGGCGATAGGTTTGCCACCTATCACATTGTGGGACTTAATGTCTTCGGCTAGTTGTGAGCATGGGCGTGGGATGTTCGGGCAGTGGGGGCAGCTGCACCCCTCTAGAAGGTCCTTCACATGGTATTGCAATTCTCTTAATGAACGAAAATCGTAAAAATGAGCTAATTACTTATGTGAATCGTGACAAGAAATATAACCAAAAGAAAGTAAAAAAAATATATTCGAAGAACGGTAAAATATTTTTCAAGTATAAAAGCTATTCCTGGTTATCATATTTTGGTTTAAATTATTCCCTCACTTCTACTTCTTAGGTACTCATGTGAGATACTCATACGACAAAACCAGTATTAAAACCATATAGGCTAGAATTTTCTACGTACTGCCCCCCTCTATACAGAATCCTGGCTACGCCCTTGGTTTTGTTTGCTTCTGCCTACTCCTTCTGGTATATGGACGTGAAGATACTTTACACGTCATACCTAATCGTAGTGCAGGTGGGAGGGTATGCTAAGAAGCCATAACAATCAACTTTCTAGGTTGGTCACACCCCTTTAACGTCTTTGATGCACAAATAAACTCGCGATATGTCAATGCCTGCAAGTGTTCATTAGGAAATTCCTAGCTTCTTGGTCGCAAAACTTGTTGGTCAAGCTTTGCTTTCTACTTCACAACATGATAAGGCACTTTTATCTAACGACCAAGTGACGCGAATTTACTGAAATGAAGAGCAATATTTTCCTTATAACATTTTGCAGATAATATTTATCACTAGTATGTAAATAGTCTTTATGTGCATGACATACAATTCTTGTGAGTCGATTAAGTACCTAACTGCTTGTCATCGACTGTACCTGCCCTCGATATCATAATTGGATTTTCTATGCTCGGTAGGCAGAGTCGATATATATATATATATATATATTCCACATTTTTTCAAGAAAGTAAAAATGTCACTTCGGATAGGTTTAGAACCTGTACCCTTATGTCTCTCGATGACGAATGCTCTAACCATTTGAGCTACCGAGTCTACAAAATATTAAAATTTTTAATTCCTTTCTTAACGATTCTATCTGTGTAAGGTATCTAATATGTTAATCTTCGTTACTATGCTAGTTTCTAGTAGTACAAGGCTTAAGCTTGTAGTAAAAGTTAAGAGGCTTTTGCCGCTTGCTCTCTAGTCACACCTACTTTTTTCTAATCTTTAATGTACAGAATTCACTTATCTTCAGATTTATTATAAGTATAGATAAATATAAAGAGTAGAACAAATTTTGTCTACTTCAACCCAGATTTATATTCGTTCAACCAGCCTTGTTGTAAATTTTGCTATTACAGCATGAATAATCATTTTTTATTTGGTCAACTGATGTCAATTTTCCTGAAACTTCCTGGTTTATTCCTATTATACATAACGACCGGCTCCCCTACCCGCCAGACCGTAACATGACAGTGCCATTATGGTCGAAATGGCATGGGTAAGTTTTTGTTCACATGTCCGTTTAACCTATGCTCGAATCTTACAAACTTCCTAGCTAATTGGCTGGCTGAGATGGCTAATTTTACACAGATGGCCCGTATCAACACGGGAAGAAAAAGACGTTTAACTCACAGTGCTTGAGAGTATAGTAGCATTAGTTATATGAATACCAGTTATTAGTTATATGAATACCAGTTATTAGTTATATGAATACCAGTTATTAGTTATATGAATACCAGTTATTAGTTATATGAATACCAGTTATTAGGTATATGAATACCAGTTATTTGTTATATGAATACCAGTTATTAGGTATATGAATACCAGTTATTAGGTATATGAATACCAGTTAGTTATTTGTTATATGAATACCAGTTATTAGTTATATGAATACCAGTTTCCAAAGGAACGCTGCATAACTGGACGAGTTTTACCTAATACCTAATGGTAAAAAGTAGGTACTCACTGGATTAACTATTTAACGGATCGGAGGAAATTTAAAAATTAGCGCATCCGTAAATGTTTATTAAATTAAAATGGGGTATTTAAATGTTAAGTCCATACCTAGTCGAAATGTTAATATTAAATAAAATAAATATATTTGAACTAATTACACAAATGGATCTAGCAAGTACATTTTAATTTATTTGTTCCCAAAAAAAAAACATTTTATGTATGGAGTACACATAACATTTTTTAACAGTTTTAAACCCGCCGCCTTAAGGCAATCCTTTGCCGTGTTATTCTTAAGGTATTTCTTACCTCATCCAGAGCATACACATTTCTGAGTCGACAACGTATCTGTGATTCTCTATGTTATGTTATAAATGTCCGTCGACGGCGGTGTTTACTTTCCCTAAGGTGACGCACTTATGTGTAGGCCAAATTTTCTATAACATAAAATTAATATATATATTTTACTCTATTAAAAAGGGTAGTTCTATGTTTAATATGTATTATAAAAAAAAGATCCCTGGACAAGTTACACAAATTGAATCTAACAGCAAAGTTAACAAACTATATGCTTGTGCTATGGGTGAGACGATACTAATACATAGACATATTTAAATAGGCACCAGAATAAATTTAACAAACACCCAGACCCGGAAATGCAGACATCTAAACATTCATCACACAAGTGTTCCCAACGGGGAACCGAACCGGAACCTCGCAGTTGGGTGGTGGAGTAAGGCGTGTACGCTAGCCCTCAACCAACGAGGCGATCAAACTCCGATAATTAATGAGTTAATGCTTAGATCATTATAGTACAAATTAAAGGGAATTTACTTTAACAATCCAAGTTACCTACTAACTAGTACAACAAATAACGTGGAAGATAGGTATTTTGAAAGGTTAAAGGTACCAGCTTCATAGTTAGAGTGTAGATTCTTAGCTGCAGTGCTGTTTAGACTCCTCGCCCTTAAAAAAAGACAGTCGTACAGTTTAAAATTTCAGTTACATTATAAAGAATTTAGGTGTATGTCTTATACTAATAAAAAAAGTATACTAATTACTTACTTAAATTATACTAATTACAGAAATAAAACACATTTGCAATGTAATATATTTAATTTAACATTGTAAAGTTTTCAAAGACCTTTTAAAGTTTAATATGTAAATTTGTGTAAAAAAATATCAAAATCGACGATAGGTATATCTTAATTTTAAAGAATATAAAAATTGGAATAAGACATGTGAAAGTACTTTTGTTCTTATAATCTTTATTTTATATCATTTAACTGAGTAACAACAAGTACTATGGCATTTTATATATCTGTTAAGTTTCTAAAGCACTTAATTTATCACAACTGGAATGATGAAAATATTAGTGTTAGTTATTGTTATTTATTATCATCAAATCTATAATTGTAAAAATTAGTGTTTAGGTACAAATCAAGCAATTTTAATAACTATATAATATTAATAAAACTTCTAAGGTGTACAACATGCATATAATTACAATCATTTATTTTGTTTAATAAAAGTACTGTCTGTAAAATAAAGTATTTATGTGCAAGGGAGAAAAGTATTGAAATAATACAAAATTACTGTCTTTAAAAATTATTGCAATAATAATGAAAAAGTATTGTTTGTTCAACTTAATAATGTTTTTTATTTTATGTGTGTGTATTAATAATGTTTTATCCTATAATTATGTCATCATCTTTCATGACAATTTTAAGTTTTTATTAAAATTACGGGAAAATTGCATTCAATAAAATCATGTTTAGTGTCTAGCACTACAGGTATGTCTTTAAGACAAATTTTAAATATTAAAACAAACAAAACCAATTTATGTTTTTATCTCAATCATCACCTACAAAAATTAACCAAACCAGTGTGAGTGGTACAAATGTAAGGTGAATTCCATATCACTAGAAACTGAATTCTGTAAAAGCTATTAATATTAATTACTATAGCTATTATCAGTTGTCAGTGTTGTCACCACTGTTTTTGCTGTGACCAGGGTGCTGATTATGTATCTCAGTTGCCAATTCAAAATGGAAAAGTGTACAAATAGCTGTAAACAACATGTTTTATATTTGCTATCTCCAGTGACCAACAGAAATACAATAGAGATAGCAAACACAAATGACGTCTTTTGACAGCTATTTGATGTACACTTTTCTATTTTCAGTTGGCAGCTGAGATACATAATCAGCACCCAGACTGCAGCAACTGAAAATTGTGGCATAGTGAAATATGTCTTTCATAAGAATATGGCTATCAAATGCAAATTTTTTTTTAACCAACCAATAGCTGCAGAGAGTAATGACATTAAACAAGTTTGCAAAAAAGAAAATACTAAAAGTTTAGTGTCAATTTTACTATTAAGATGTTTTTTGATTTTAATAGTTAATTTAGTCATGGAGATCTAAGTTTTTTTAGTAAGGCCGATTCTAGCCTATTTTTACAATCATATAAACCAACTGAAGGGTTGAGTTCGAGAATATTTTAACTAACAAATACATGATTTGACACAAATAAATTTTAAACAATCGCTCCCAAGCTCCCAAGCATTATTTCTATTTCTTCTAAAGAAAACCACCCCAAATATGGCACTTGTTAAAAGAGTTCTTGGCGATATAATCCATTGTTATATTTGAACTGAGATAGTTATAATATTTTATGTAGGTTTAATTCAATTCAATCTTTTTTGTACTAGCAATTTCGACATCTGTGTCAGTTAAACTGTTTTTAGACTGAATATCTCGAGATATAATGGGATTCTTTTTATTTTGAAAAGGGTATTATATAGATTATTTCTTTCTGAATCCAACAATACCAATAACTGATTTTTGGAAAAAAACAGTTAAACCATTCTCGAACTCAATTCTGACATACTAATACAAAAGTAGAACTTTCTTGTGAACTGCTTTTTATTACAATACTAATATTAATAAGCATGTCAATAAAACACAATTTATACCTGTTATTATGACTACCAACTGTATGTCTCAATAACTGAAATAAAAAAGTGATGTACCTATATAAACAACAAATAATATATATTTTCTTCAACATACTTATTACTATTTAAGCATACAATTAATAAGCCCTGAGAAAACAATTTTTAACAACAATGAGGAAATAAATTTATGAGTAATATTACTATTTCTTATTGCCATAATCTTTAACAAGTATTATTTATAAAAACAGTAAGCTAATTTACATACAAAAAGATATAAAAACACAAACAAGACAAATATTAGTTGAACAAGGTGTTATATCCATTCCACTTAGTTGTATAATCACATTGTTGACTATAATTAATAGTAACAGACATTAAATGCCTACTCATAATTATTATTGAGCATTAATGTTACATCTTAACATTTTAAATACTATAAAATCTTCTTATACATATTATGTGTAAAATCATTTAATGATTTAATAAGCTAAAATAATTTTAAAAAAAGTAATATTATGCAGTCACAAATGCAAGTTAAATTGAATATGCATTTCAAGGTGATATGTATGACCTCTACGAGTTAAAGTGCCCAATGACTTGACATATTCAAATGAATCTTGATGTTTAAGTATGTACTTCTACTGTAATACAAATTCTATATTAATCAATATATTATATATTATATGCAAAGGGACAAAAAAAATTTTTTCCTACCATTTGATCTAACTCAACTGGCAGCTTAGTGACTTAACATTTATTTGACCTTGATTTGACCTACGCAAAAGTTACATTACAGAAATGTTATCATTCAGTAAAACAAGGAATGTTTTTTTTAAGAAAATTAAAAAACACTCATTAATAAGACTCAAAATATATAAAAAAACTTAAATGTACCAACACCACATAACACTCTAAAACTAATTGGAGGGTTTTTGCCATTTGTAGGAGCCAGAATATTTAAAATCATACTCAGCCATTCTCTGATCAGCTTCAGGAGGCCCACGAGATCCATATATGTAAGGGACAGGTTTAATTGTCTGAGCTTCTAGCTGGTTGAGCACTGGAGTAAATATGCGCCAAGCTTCTTTTAATTCATCATTTCTGACAAAATGCATTTGTGTTCCTGTGAATACATCCAGAATTAATCTTTCATAAGCATCAGGGACATCAGCTTCTCGGTATCTCATGCTGTAAGTAAGATCCAACTCTGTTTCCATTAAATCAAACTTCATGCCAGGGGACTTGCACATCATTTTCAAGTACAAGGCTTCCCCTGGTTGAACTCTTATGACTAACTCGTTCCTCTTTGTATGGCCTTGGAATATATCTCCTGGAACATCTTTATACTGTACTCTCACTTCAGCTTTTCTCTCATTCAATGCTTTACCACACCGCAAAATGAATGGTACTCCGGCCCACCTTGAACTATTTATGTACACAGCAGCCAGAGCATAAGTTGGGGTCACAGAATTTTTAGGAACAGTGTTATCATCAAGGTATCCCAGAGTCTCCTCCCCAGTACCATCTATATTACCCACATACTGACCAACTAATATATCTTTCAACTCAATTGGTTTAATGTGTCTCAGTACTTTAACTTTTTCATCTCTTATATCATCTGGATTTAATGTAACAGGTTTCTCCATAGCAACAAGTGATAATATTTGGAGAAGGTGATTTTGCATCACATCTCTTATAATACCAAAGTTATCAAAATAGCCTCCTCTACCTTCAGTACCAAAGGGTTCTTTAAATGAAATCAAAACGGATGCAATATTCTCCCTGTTCCATGATGGACAAAATATTTGATTTGCAAATCTGATGGTCAAAAGATTTTGCACCATCTCCTTACCGAGATAATGGTCAATTCTGTATATCTGTTCCTCTTTAAATAAGCCAGCCAAATGGTTGCTCAATTTGTCCGAGCTTATGTCATCACGTCCAAAAGGTTTTTCGATTATAATACGAGTATAACCTTTGTCGGCACTACACGAGTTTTTGATATTTGCAGTGACATCTTCAAATACTGTAGGAGGTACTGCCAAATAGAATATTCTATTAGCAACTGGACCTTTTTCGAATCTAGAGAGATGCTGATTTAGTAATTCAAAATCAATTCTTTTATCGTAGGAGCCAGCAACATAGTCATTAGCTTTCCAGAACTCTTCAAACTTTTTCTCTTCTCCCGCTCTAACTTTTGTGTATTTTTTCGATTTTTCTCTCAGGTCAGATATTGTCTGTTTTGTTCTAGCGTAACCAACAAATTTAGTATTTTTAGGTAAAAGACTGTCTCTGTATAAATACCAAATAGTCGGGTAAATCTTTTTCTTAGCTAAATCGCCGGATGCGCCAAGGAGGACAAATGTATGAGGATACTGGAAATCGGTTTCGTTTTCCATTTTAGAGTTAATTATAGTATCAAAAACTACCTTTTAACTTAGGACGCAACTTATTAGACACACAACTTCAACAAAACTAAAAAAAAGAAATAAATAATTGCGCTGCTAAATGCAAACAGCAAAAGTGCTAGTGTAATCAAACTTGAAAGTTGAAACTTCAAAGTCAAAGTTATGTATGCACTACACGATGGGCTATCCTAGTGGGCCACTAGAATGGGCCATCGTATAGAGGGCGGATGGCTGATGGGCTGGTGGCTGGCGAGCCGATGGCCGCCGTGTCGGTATTTTGCCCGCACATACATCAAAGAAAGTCAAGGAGTTTGAGAAAGAAAATTTTGGAATGTTAATTACGCGAACGTAAAATCTAAGCTTAAACATTTCTTTTCAGACAAAGATAATATTATCTTGTACTTTAGGTACATCAGCTTAGTCCAACCTTAAGCTTGAATTTCACGCAAAGAGTATAATAATATACCTATACAGGACATCACGTTTTATAAGTAATTTGTCACGGAATATTTTTAATTTCAATTGGACAGAAAAAAAGGTGCTATAAGTTCAACGTATCTGTGCGTGTGTCTGTCTATGGCATCGTAACTTTAAAACGTGTAGACCGATTTCCATGCGGATTTTTCGTTGTCGAACATTTTGAACTTTAATTTTATTGTTATATCACCAGCTACTTTCATACAAAACTCTATTACTAGCTACGTTATTGCATTTAATTAATAAAATTTCAGGTATATTTTCTTTGTATCCATATATTAGAAGTATCATCTGGAATAAGGTTATGTTCTTTCATATACAAATCAGGAAGAGAGTCTGTAAGCAGCGCCCAATCCAGCTATTACGCTGCTCCGGGCAAAATAATTTTTGCCATATTTTACCCAAGCTTTAATCCATGCAGGGTGCAATTTTAACCTATAAAAAGACAAATTAACATGCCGATATCAATGAAACAAAATAAATTTCATTTTAAGATATTTATTAAAAAATAAATTGAAAAGCTTTTTTTTTAATTAAAAAACAGTTGTTTAAATTAAATTTGACGGCCCTAACTTAAGCCGTCCCAGGCAATTGCAAGTTTTGTTCCCTTCCCCATGGATCAGACGCTGTCAGTAAGTCACAAAAAGTCGGGGTTTATACGTACATAAAATCGACAACTGTTTGAAACATATTAACTAACTTCAAATAGGAGGAAGTTATGTGTTTTTATGTATGGTAATCGATTTCTTAGACATTTCTAAACAGATTTTAAAATTTCTTTCGTTAATTAAAAAAAAACCGTATTTCTGAGATAGTCTTCTAGCAACAAGTGTTAATCTGATGATGGAGTCCTAGGAAAACTAAGGCAAATATTTACTTTTTGTGATTTAGATTGTAATTAAGTTAAGAGGCTTCAAGTAATGTATTAAATTTCATTTATCAAATTAATTCAGAGAGGAGGTCAGAAGTAATTCCAAATGGCTCGTATAAAATTACATACTAGGCTACTTTAACAGTTTTTTACTTTTGACTTGGCTGAAACACTACCTCAGGTCTAGATTACTGCTGCATCTACTAGCTGCACGTCCATCCTGCATAATGGACGGATCGCAACTGAATGAGGCCATCGTGTGGATGCGCTCGTTCCGTTGCTGGCCCATTGGGTAGTATTACATTATCAATAATATCACGATACCATGATAATATTGATAGTGTAATATGCTGAATTGCGGTATCATGATAATATCACAAGATTTCTGGAAATCTTGAAATCCACGATATTCAGGGGCGTGGCTTCAATAATATTGAAATGTAAGTGCATCAAGATATTTTATGTCAGTATTCGCTTGCAGCCATGACGGAACAACATGTGAGTAGTGACGATGTGTGGACTGCCTTTCGGCTTGTCAGCCTGTAAAAGGCGAGCATAGGATTACCGTCACTAACACCGTGACATTGTACTAGGTGATAGAGTTTCGCAGCAACTCGTCCAGATTGGTACCACCGCCATACTTATTTCTGTCGCCATAAAGTCAATGCTTGCCGTTGTCGTGTTCCAGTTCGGAGGGTAAGGCTACTTTGGGTCAAGGCTTAACATTCCAGCGTCAGGTTGGCAACACACCACTACCGAATTTGGTGTTTCTAGACGGCATGAATTTCTTACCATCAGGAAACTTGTCTGCTAGTTTGCCTTCTATTAAAATATAAAAACACACCTATATATAACACAAGAAATGATCTTGGGCAGCGATGTGGACAACTTCGGCTATTATTTTAAAATATTTATGTTTAAGGTTCCACAGAGCTAGACACGTTTCATATAAGAAAATAAATTCTTTTAAGTCATTATTTCCTTCGTTAACATTACTGTCAACGACACAGAGTATGCGTATTTTGTCACACACCGTCACTAGTCACACGTTGTTCCGTCATGGCTGCAAGCGAATACTGACATAAAATATCTCGATGCGTTTACATTTCAATATTATTGAAGCCACGCCCCCTGAATATCGTGGATTTCAAGATTTTCAGAAATCTTGTGATATTATCATGATACCGCGATACAGCATATTGCACTATCAATATTATCATGGTATCGTGATATTATTGATAATGTAATACTACCCTCTTTTCTCTTTAGATTTCAACGCTAATATCATTGCTATAGCTACTTTTCTACTGTTATCCATGTAGAATTCGGATTAACTTAATTTTAATCGAATGTGAAACACAACTTCACTTTAGTACATTCAACTGTATACTGATGATGATATTATTGACAAATATAATAGCCCATTTCAATACTTGCGATATCGCGATATTAGGATCATGATAATATTGACAATGTAATACGCCCCATTGGGCTGAACCATCGCTGAGCCAACGTGTAGTGCTGTTATTACTTGCAAATAGGTAACGTACGCACTACACGATGTGCCATCTTAGTGGCCCACTCGAATGGGCCATCGTATAGAGGGCGAATGGCTTATGGGCTGGCGGCTGGCGAGCCAATGGCAGCGGTGTTGGTATTTCATCCGCACAGGGAGTGGGCCAGCGATGGCGGAACGCCTCTACACGTGGCTCATCAAAAACATGAATGTACTATTATAGCTAAGTTCAATATCTAAAATATGCATTTTTTTAAGTCTTTATTTGCTTTGAAGTGGTGTACATGAAAGGTCTTATGTTATTTATTTTACATTTTCACCTACTTCACCAGTGCAACTGGTATGCTAATTTTACTATAATATTGTAACTAAATATTAAACAGCTTATATCAAAATTAACCAATTTATAATAATAATCTAATAATGTTATGTATGTCCGTTAAAAGAAAGATATACACGGGCGTCAAGTTTCGAGTAGGAAATATTGAAATCTTTATTTAAATGTACGTATAACAGTTATATACAGTTATCGATGTATATTTACGTATAAACTCCGAAGTTTTATGATTTACTGACTACGTCCGATTAATGGGAGAGGGGACAAAAATTGCAAATGCACGGAGCGGCAATAATTAGGGGTGCCAAATTTAATCTAAGTAACTGTTTACAATATATTTTTTAATTAATATCTTAAATTGAAATTTATTTTGTTTCATTAATATAGGTATGTTGATTTGTCTTTTTACAAGTTAAAATCACACCCTGCATGGAATAAAGCATCAGTAAAAGACGGCGAATATCATTTTGACTGGAGCGCCGTCATAGCTGTATTGGGCGCTACTTATTGACTCCCTTACTGATTTGTAGGTGAAAGAACGTAACCTACTTCCAGATGACCTAGAAACTTAAAATTTGTAACTGAGCTATATACAAAGAAAATGTACCTAAACTTTTAATAGGTTCATGTAATAATGTACCTAGTAATAAGGTTTTGTATAAAAGTAGCTGGTGGTATAACAATAAAATCAAAATTCAAATTTTTCAGCAACACCCAAGAACACATTTATGTTATGCTTGAACCATACTGAGCACTTTAGCTTTTACATGAAAAATCTGCGTGGAAGTTGGTCTATACGTTTTAAAGTTATGAGACAGACACAGGCACAGATACGTTAAACTTGTATCATCTTTTTTTTCTGTCGGGTTGCAAATTAAAAAAACATCCTGAATCAAACACTACATAGTATATAACAAAATCGCTTCTTCTGTCTCTATGTTCCTTCGTGTTTTTAAACCTTTAAAACTACGCAACGGATTTTGATGCGGTTTTTAAACAGATAAAGTGGTTGAATAGGAAGGTTTATATGTATATTTCATAACCGCACGAAGCCGGGCCACCCCTCTAGATAATTATAAAACGTGAAATGCAAGCATTAGGTTGGACTAAGCTGATGTACAGGATAATAACATCTTTTTCTAAAAAAAATTAAGCTTAGATTTCACGTTCACGTAATAAACATTTCAGGATTTTCAGCTCGGAACTTAACGCCCGTTTATAACTTTATTCTTTTAACGAACATACAAAAAGGTGTACTCTAAATTTTGAACTTGGCTATCATATCACATTTACTTTTTCGATGGGCCACGTGTAGAGGCGTTTCGCTATCGCTGGCCACTCCCTTTGATGTGCGGACGAAATACCGACACTGCGGCCATCGGCTCGCCAGCCGCCAGCCCATCAGCCATCCGCCCTCTATACGATGGCCCATTTTAGTGGGCCACTAAGATAGCCCTTCGTGTAGTGCGTGCATAATACAATCAGTGCCAGAGTCTATAATTTGTGGACCAACCAGTGCTACCACATGCATGCATCTCTAATTAGTCTGTGGCTACCACCATAGACATTTTCTTTCTTTCTTTAAATTTTGGCCTTTAGGTTAGGATTTTGCCATTCGTCAAGTAGAATTTTGCATCAAATTTTATATCAATTTTAATAAATTACAATTAGTCATCAGTCATAAGTCGTCAGTAAGTCATGTCTGGCTCTTGGGTAAAAAGGTGGCCTCATTACTCAAGCTCATGTAATGAGATTTGGCGGCAACGAGGAAATACACGATACGCTAATTTCTTCAGGATTATTTCATTTGTGCACTTTCACTGAACAAAATTGTACAAAATTTGACTAATTACACTCAACATCAATTACGAAATTCAATAATTATGAATAAACTTCGACCATCTTTTCTCTCGATGGCGCCAAAAAAACACCACTCGACATTAGGATGTAATAAATAAAATGTCAGTTAAGACACGAGACCAGTTGAAGCAACTTTCATATGAAAAAATAAAAAAAATAAGTATGCTATGTTTTTTTATTCGATTTTATTCGTTTTTAAATCATATAACACTAATTGCCATATATCTGAATGCCTTTAGATTTACTTTCAAACTATACGGGTTATACCTTTTCAAGTAAATTTCATACAAAATGGGTTTGTTATATATCTATGGAAGTCCCGCTTCTTATTACATAGTATTTATATACTCTTTGCACGAGACCAAAAAAAATATAGAGTTTAGGCGTCGTAGTTTTTTCATAATTATTTAATTTCGTGTTTACATTGAGTGAAATGAGATAATTTTGGTGGCATTTTGTACAATTTTGTTCAGTGAAAGTGCACAAATGAAATAATGATGAAGAAATTAGTATGTCATGCATTTCGTCACTGCCGCCAAATCTCGCTAGATGAGCTTGAGTAACGAAGCCACCGCTTTACTCTAGACCATGACATGACTTAGTCAATAGTGACTAATGACTGAAATAAAGACTAAGTAATACGGAATGGCAGCATTGCCTTAAAGTCGCCCTAGCCGGCCACAGAAAGGGGAAATTAACTAGGAAAAAAAACTATGTACGTGTGAGAGAATTGTATATGTTGAGATTTATTTATGATATTGGAACGCAAACAAGCAGACAGATTTCCTGATGGTAAGAAATTCACTTCGCCTAGAGACACCAAAGGTGGTAATGTTGCAATGCCAACTTGAGACCAGGATGTTAGGTCTTGAGCAAAAAGTTAGTTTACCGGCTACCTTTCCCTCCGAACTGGAACACGTCATGATGTTATGGCGGCAGGAATAGGTAAGGTGGTGGTACCAATCCGAGCGAGTCGCTGCTAAACTCTACCACCTAGTTAAGTGTCACGGTGCTAGTGACGGTGACCCTATGCCAATCTTTTACGAGCTGCCTGGCAAGGAATTCAGATGGTCTATTATATTCTACTACTCTCTCACTCGCTCCCTTCCTTCCTCCCTCCCTCCCGCTCTGTTTCCGTTGCATCCGGTTTGAAATCACAACGATTTCACTTCAAAAAACGCGATCATTTTTTTACCAACGTTTCTCGCCTGTCTCACTTTTGTTGGCCTGTTCTCATTTTCAAAAACATTCACAAGATTGCTGTTTTTTCGGGTTCAAAACAATAAATTTACGTTTGGTCTCCTGTGACAATGTCATAAACAGCATTAGAATGTCCGTGGTCGTACTGTGGTCGTACTTTAGTAGCATCTGTGAGCACCATAATACATAATATTACTATATAATCTGAGAGCACCATTCTACGCGTGCCCGCTTCTGTTCCGCTGTGAGTTCACGAGGGATCTAAGGACAACAAAGTTACCGAACTTTCAATTCTTCGTGTAAAATTTTCTGAATTTGGCTCATAACAATCCCCAATAGTCTTTGAATTGTCTCATAGTAATCCGAGGGTTTTCTTCAATTAACCGGTTTACAGTAGACACCAGTAAAACGTAGTGATTATATTCTCTTTGGTAGACACATTACTTTCGTTGACGGTAGTTGAAGGGCGGCCCCTTTACGAAATTTGTCATGTAAAGAAACTCGATCTCTCTCAAATTCAGTAAACCATCGCATCACGGTGCTTATAATAACCCTTACCACACAACTTAATTTTAATACATTTTTTAAATTTATTAAAATAATGGTAAGTCTTTTATAAGCTCGGGAAGTTTATTGTAATAATGTATACATTTGCCCATGGAAGAATAACTGATTCTGTGGAGACGAGACTTATGCACAACGAGATTGTTTTTATTCCTTGTGTTTACACCATGTACATCACAATTTTTCTTAAACAAATTTATATTTTTATGGACATATAACAAGTTTTCAAAAATATATTAAGATTCAATATTCAATAATATATTATCGGTGACTCCGTTAGAATATTTATTTCTTTAAACTTTTCACTGAGGGAAACTCTTGGGGCCTACGTTATAAATTGCCCGTATAGCCCTCTTTTGCAAGACAAATATTGTGTTTACCTCAGCCGAGTTTCCCCAGAGAAGAATGCCATAAGACATGACGCTGTGTAAATAACTAAAATAAACAATTCTAGCGGTGTCGACATCTGTTAACTGCCTTATTTTCTTAACAGCGTAAACTGCTGAGCTCAATTTGATGGCAAGTTTTGCAATGTGCCCACTGTAACTTTTTATCTACAGTGATTCCTAAAAATGTGGTGGAATCTACTAGGCCCAGTTTGTTCCCATTGAGTTGTACATTGGTGGCTACTTGCCTTACATTGGTCATTGAAAATTTGATGCACTAAGTTTTTTTTTATTTAGAAAGAGATTGTTTACATTGAACCAGTGTACAACTTATGAAATAGCATCGTTCGTTTTGTCATACTTACCCAGTTGTCTTTTCACTTTAAATAATTGTGAAGTGTAAACAACACTATTCCATGATTATACCTTACATAATAAGGCAAGTCATTTATGTATATAATAAACAAAAATGGTCCTAGAATGGAGCCTTGAGGGACACCCATGGTAACAGCAGCACCTGACGATTTTACACCATTAATCTCGACTTTCTGAATTCTCTCAAGTAAGAAATCAGAAGTTCAAGTGTTTTATTTTTAATTCCATAATGGCGAAATTTCCTGATCAGAGTATCATGATTAACGCAATCAAATGCCTTAGACAAATCATAGAATACACCGAGTGCATCCTGAGAGTCCTCCAAGGCTTCATAGATTTTCTTTAACAATTCAATACCAGCATCGACCGTTGATCTAACCCCTGTAAAACCAAATTGTATATTATGAAATAAGGCCAATTGGTTAAAATGTAATAACATTTGACTAAGTATAATTTTTTCAAATATTTTACTAAGGGTAGGCAGAATGTATATAGGTCGATAGTTGGTGGGATCAGACGTACTTCTAGATTTAAATAGAGGTGTAACCTTACTAAGTTTCCTTAGGTCGGGAAAAACGCCATTTGAAACACAACAATTGAATTTTACAGCTAGGTAAGGAGCAACTAAATTTATTACTGAAACAACCATTTTTAGAGAATAACCCCATAAATCTAAATCTAAAAGTATTCATAATTTTTAACGATTTAAAGGATTTTGGAACGAAGTTCCTTAATGCGCGTTGTGAAAGGAGGCTAGACGGAAAAAATTCTTACGAAAAGTTGTCATGACTTTTTTTGCTATAGTAAGCTGTTGTAAGCTTTGCGGATTGCGCATGTTTGTTTTTTTTTATTTTTTTTTATATTATTTTTATACTTTATTTATATTTTTTTATTTTTTTTTTCATGTTTCTTTGTCTGTCTCTCTATATAAGAGAGATAGAGATAGAGATTACTGGAGATTGAGAGAGAGAGAGCGGAGGAGAGAACTTCGTTCCATCCGGGTGTCCCTTGACACCTCTCAACTTTTTTTATTACATAATTTTTATTAACAAACGAAAATTTTAAATTATTTTTACGTTCTGTTACATGTTGCTTCAATAATGATTCTGCAATGCTTGGTGAAGAGTTAAGCACTCTGGTAGTTTCTGCTACAATAATGGTGAAAAAATGTTCAAACTGCATTGCAACGTCCAACTCACCTTTTATGTCCACATTGTCAATCTTCAAACTGTAGTCATAATTAAACATTCCGGTTATCCCGGTTTCAGAATTGATAATGTTCCATGTAGTTTTAATTTTATTTGAAGATTGCTTAATTATATTTTTCAAATACATGGATTTAGCAGTGGTACAAACCTTTTTGAAATTTTTTGAATATTTTTACATACTATTTAAATACAATGGTGTGGTTATATGTTCTTTCATAATACAACTTAAATAATCTTTTTCTAATTTTATAAATTCCCAATGTTGCCCATTCACTAAAAGCTTTACGATTAATACTGACTGACATTTTCTTAGGTGTGAATGTCTGATGATGAACAGTTTGAATTAATGTAAACAATGAATTATATAATTCATTTGGATCTTCATGATACGGCAATAATGGTAATTTTTCCAATCAGGAAGATTCAAATCTTTTTAGTCGGCTAGCACTGATAGGAACAAAAACAATGTCTTTTCTTTGAGCTTTTTGTAGAGTTCTTGGTAGTTTAACGAGTAAACCACAGTGATCAAAGAGGCTCAAAGAAAATATTGTGCAAGTTATATGACCTAAAGTGATTAAAAATTTAATGAAAGTGTTGATGGTTCTTAAATGTTTATATTAAAGTTACCACAGATATAATATTTGACTTTGAATTACAAATTTTAAATACCTAATTTTTCAAAAAAAACATCATAAGATGCGCAAGGGGACTTGTATACACTTAATAAATAAATTGCTCAAACTCAATACAAGCAATCTCAATAACTACTTCAACAGAAAGGCTTTACATAACAAAGGTTTATACATAACAATATTTTAATAACACTTATATTTATATTTTTTGGCAGTGCAGCCTGTAGCAGCACATCTACATGCTAACATTTTGCATGTGTTAAGTGCGAAGATACGTCTTTACGAGAAACAGGAGCCTGCTATGGATTCTTACTCGCGTAAATACTGTCATATAGGTACCTGACTCTGTCTCTCTCTCTCTCTTTTCCTCTAAGGCAAAATGTACCTAATAAGGACTTTACACTCCCATGCTTTGTTGATCTTACATTTAAATCACATGAATTACATTTAAATACAATGCTTTTACAGGAGTTTTGGCACCATTGTAAATGAAGATGGTCGTAGATTTTTTCGAAATTATTGAAGTGCGTTTAAATTATGAATAAAAATTAAATTTAGGTGGCAATTAATTTAATTTTGTTTAGTTCAAGTGCACAAGTTAAATATTTATGAAGAAATTTGTGTATCGTGTAGACCCTTCATGACTTTTATTGACGACTTGTGACTAATTTTGAATAATTGAAACCCGTTTTTGGCAAATCGGATGCAAACGCGAATGCCAAAAACTAAAGAAAGAAAGTTCAATGCTTTAAAAAACTTCATTTTTAAAGTACCTACTTAAGTTGATTTTAAGTTTACCATCTCTATCAGGCATCGTCTAGGACTATAATACTCTTTATTGTATTAATAACACGCTCTTTCACATAAATCTCGGAATTAAATAAAATAAAGATAAGTAAGTATTTATTTAGTCTGTAATTATATTCTCATTGGTGGCAACTGGCAAGTAGAAAGAGACGTATTGTATAGTATGAACAGTGTTACCAACCCTACTGTTTTAACAGTAGATTGTAAGTAGATTTACTGTTTTTAACGTGACAACATTGTTTTCTGTTTGAACACGATTTTCTACTGGTTTTTAATCCAGTGCTGTTATTGATACGGCAATTTCCGTAATATACAGTAATTGCCGATCAAGGGCATTTTACATACAAAATTCGAAATAAGCGAACGTTACGACTGCTACTGAAAAGCATATGAAAAATTTTAATTCAAGGATGTACGATTTTAACAAAAACAATGAATAAGAAAATGTTCAGGATAGAGCAATACACAACAATTAATAATGTTTTTAATTTTGAGTAACTACTTTTAATGAATAATGTTTGTTATTTTGATTTCCTATTTTTAATAAATAATGTTTTTATAATTTTGATTACCTATTTTTAATGAATAATAAAATTATGTAATTGTTTTTTTTCAGTAATGTAATTTATAAAAAAAAGTGAAATGTCACGGGACGCTTGGCAGATGTGAAACATCGACATTATTTTGTAAAAGTAATATGCAAAAAATAACAGATTGTGATAGGAAATAAATATGTCATAATGATAAAATAAAATATTACGATAGGAGAGAATCGCACAGTCGAAATAACGTGGCGACGCGTCGCCACGGCATGCATCGCCACGTCAGAAATCTGTTTTACGTGCGCCTATAGATGTTTCACATGTGTTAAATTAAAGTTGTACTACTGGTAGTGCTGCAGTAGTTTCATTAACTATACATCTAAGTATATAACTAATTCTATGTCCCAATTGAAAGGTTTTTGAGAAAGTGGATTTAATGTTTTGAAAATGTAATTTTACTGTTTTATACTGTTTTGTTAAGATTGATCTGTTGCTTTTCTATTCACTGGGGTTGGCAGCACTGAGTATGAAATTGAAATGACGTTTCAATGACTTGACGTGACGCTATGTTTTCGATTTCGGTTTACACATAAAATTGTGTTAAGAATTGTATAAATCATAAACCAAAATCACTAAATGTTATTGTAACTTATTGTTATCGTGACTGATTTGTGAATCGTATCGGACAAAATCATTAAAAGTGATTTTATGATTGGTTATATTGATAGTATACCATTAGTAGGTATATTTAGTTCAACGACCTTGTTACTGACAGGTTCATCGTTGTGACTGAATTATTAAAATAAAAGTGTTATCGTTTGAAGAAAATAATTTACAGCAGATGATGGAGCCCTCCAGAGAATCAGGCAAGTGCTATTTAAATACTTAATATCACTCATAACCTATTCTATTCTAAATCTAAAAAACCCACATACACAGTAATGTGAACCACTACACTAGGTTGTCTATTACATTTTTAGTTTTTATACTATTTTAAGATTATTTTATGTTTATTCATGAATTAAATAAGTACTTAATAATTATAACATTTCAATTAATAAATAGCATAAAAAAATAAAATATGTAAGTTTACTACACTCAGATTGATGAATTACAATTATCAATACTAAAACAAATTAAAAACAATAAATGATTTTACTGATTGTTATAATGTTATAATATGAATGCTATGTAAACTAAGTTAATTGACTAAATTGGTTCAATTTTCATTGACCTTATTTACATCAATTTATAAAAGTTTGGTTATCTCTATTTACAAAATGTAAGCAATCTTACTTAAATAAAATCGTTGCGTTTCCTGTTAAAGTGTTGGTAGAGATAATCACAAATAATTGAGCTGTTTATCAATATCAATTATAGTGGATAATACATTAGTAAGTCGTGAAAAACGATAGAAAGTATTATTTATAAAAGAAGAAGAATACATTAGTCATGACTTTTTTAAAAGTACAAGCTCTTGAACTCATGAATATTTGCAAATGTAAATGGTTTAAGTATGTGCCACCACTGCACATGAATTATGGACTGTAAAAAGGGGACATTTTTACAGTAAAGGCTCATTTGTACATTTTCCTCTGTGGCCTAGAGGTCTGGTGTTGGACTTGACTTCACAAAGTTCTGGGTTGCATTCCTGGGTCGGGCAATAAAACGCAAACATGGTTTTTTACTTATAAGTGTTTCTCCTAAAAAAATATTGTCTAAGTTTGAGATAAGCTTGCAACCTATTACATTGTGGTAGTTAGTGTCTCTGGTTAGTTTTGGGTGCCCCAGTTGTACTTCTGCCTAGCTCTTCAGGGTGAAGGTGCTCTTTAGTACATTTCAGAGTTGTGTTATTAGTGCTACTGTACTAACAAATATTTTGCTATCTGTGCTTGCGTTTTATGTTTTTTAAAACAACATTTAATGTATCACATCTGTTCCCATTAGTATGGAGTCATATATCACTTTATTTTTTCTAGCTTACAAAATATTAGTGTTTGCCATTGTGTTATAATTTAAAGGTAAACTGGAAAACATAAATACACAAAACATTCAAGTTTTGGTTGCCATTGCAACTTGGGTGTCTTTGTAAGCAATAATACATTTCTTACCATCAGGAAATATGTCAATTTCTTTGTCTTTATACAATGTAAAAAGAGGCATAGTGTTTTAACTCCAACAAAGGAATTGTGTGAATGAACATGTGTTGAAGGATTATGTATTTTAATACTACAAGGAAGTGCTCAATTGTTCATTTTATAAGAAAATACAGCGAGATTAATTCATAGATTTCTTTCTGATGAGATGAAGTTTAAAATTTAAAGTATTTTTTAATAATATTTAATAATTTTCCTAAGCAAGCTCCCTTTTCTTGTTACTTCTCCATTTCGTGAGGTCTGAAGCAACATATTGTTTCCACACAGGTTTTGTTTCACAAAATCTAGCGATATTTTTCTGTTTTGACCTCTTTTAGCAATACTCCTTCTATTGTATCATCTTATTAATACACATTGAATAAAGTATTCTAACGTTTAAGTTTGAAAACCCAAATTGAAAACCAATTGACTGATAAAGCATTTATTAAATGTAAATAAACAAGTAAACAATGTTAGTTGGAAAGGATTCCAGCTATGTAGTAATAACAATAATATCTTGCCTAACTCAGTATATTATGAAAAATTGCTATAGATATATAAATTGATATTGATATCATTTTGCATATTTTAACAAATCTCAATATGTTTTATCATAAACCTTGTTGTATTTATCATAGATGGCGCTGTAATCTTATATATATAGTTGAACATGAATTGGGAAAGATGGCGTTAGTATATACACTTTCGTGATATCTCTGTATTTGTTGAGAAACAAAGTTTAATGAGCTACTTGTAGTGGTCACCTAAAATATTGGTGCTGTGTAGTATGAAGCAGCTTTACCAATGACAAAAACGTAAATACTTTCATTATTTTCTATGGAACCCTGGAATGGAAATGGAAAAATAAGGCTATGTTGCCAGATTCGGAAACGATTTTAAAAAGTATATATATTGTGCAATTTGCGAAATAGTTGTGAAAAAATCACAGACTAATACATAAATAAATACTGATTCTCAGAAGAATTATACAAATCGGTCTAACCCGACGCTAACCAAAAATGTATGCTTGTTTTATTGGTATTAGCCGATGATACCAATACTAGAAATAAGTAATATTAATAATCAATGCTAATAACCCAGGTGAGGTCGACATTATTTATATACCATTACACTGTTTCTTTAATTACTGTAGCACTCGCAAAATGGAGTAAATTTCATAGAAAATAAAGCAATGTTGCCATGTTCGGAAATGATTTTAAAAAGTATATTATTGTGCAATTTTGCGAATCAATTGTAAAAAAATTACAAACTAATACATAAATAGATACTTATCCCTGTAAGAGTTACACAAATTACCTTAGTCAAAATTGTATGCTTATGTTATTGACGTTAGTCGATGTTAGGCCAAACCAGAGGTATTAATTAAATATGAATAATCTCTGCTAATATACAGTAGTATTTAAATAGATACTGTAATAAATTTAATAAAAACACAGACAGATAACACAGACATCGATGTTCATGACACAATTATGCATATCTTGTACATCACTCATGAATTTTCGGAAAATTAGATAACCATATCAAGTATCATAATAATACGTTCAAATATTTAAAGACGGATACAAGTTGAAAAGAACGACTTTCTGTACGTAATACATAAAAAAATAAATGATATCCGAATACCTACATAGGCATTAAGTATTACTTAAAAATCCAGTATGTAGGTATTTAAAACTATATTTTTATAAGAGCTATGCCACAAAAAGTATGTTATTAATCATTGTGATTCAGATATTTTTAACAATAATAAATAATACATTTTTAATTTACTGATAAAACTTAAATTTTGATTATACAGTTAACAGTTTACTATTTCTGTTTATTTATTAATACATTACAACATGTATGTCATTGAAATTTTAGTTTGATCTTGTTATTTCCAAAACATTCCCATGAAAACAATGGCAGGGAGGGTCGGATATCCCACAACATCTACTTATGTTTGTGGAGACCAAGAGATGGAGCTACAAGACATTTTGATCCCACAGTTTTTGTATGTATTCGAATTTCTTGTCAGAGTACTATAGTTGTTCTGTGGTATATACAATATTAGTGACAGAGCTGATGCTGCTCCTCTACCTTGATTCATTTTTAGCAATTTTTTCTGCAGTTATAAAAATGCCCAATAATATTACCAACTTTTGGCCATTTGTATCCTTTATCTGTCTTTTCAATAAAAATAGACTTAAGTCAAAGAAAAGTTCAGTTGGTGTTATAGTTTGTATCATTGTGTGATAAAGACTGTAGTACTAGGTTTTTTTTTTGAATGACTAACTTGTTGCTAATCTTACGATTTTTACAACTTCACCGAACTTTGTGGGGCGAGCAGAGTGCTCAGCCTGATAATACTAGTTTGATCTTGGGAGTACCTTATTGTATGATTATTAATATGACAATAAAAGTACATACCTATAAAGTTTGCTGGTTTTGCAAATGCCAAAAATTTGGTCCATGTCCCCTGTATGGAATAGTCCATTGACCTTATTGCCTTAACTCATAAAG
Organism: Calephelis virginiensis; assembly: GCA_002245475.1. Lineage (NCBI taxonomy): Eukaryota > Metazoa > Arthropoda > Insecta > Lepidoptera > Riodinidae > Calephelis > Calephelis virginiensis. The sequence continues at coordinate 296,675 of NJDC01000813.1, read as the reverse complement.
GCTACAACGGTGTTTTTACACCCGTGTCACTTCATGTTTTGGCGACACCTCTTTGATGCGCGAACTTACCGCGTCGTGGCTCCGTGTAGTCCTCTAATACGACCGTAGCCTCCGAACGCGCATGAAAAGCGGTGGTGCCCGTGTGCAGGTTACTAAATACATGAACTGACCGGTGTTTTTACACCCGTTGTAGTCATATTGGGTTACTGAATATTACCGTAAGTAAAACTTTTGTTAAGGTTTTTGAGTCTGTGTCTTGTAAATACCTATTTTTTTTAAATAATTTACTTACGTTTAGATAACGAGTCATTATTTGAGAGACTGCGAGGTTTAAGGAGGAGCTGGCTTTGGACATAGAACAGCCTGACTGTAAACTTTATTTGTAAAGGACATAGAGATATTCTATGTGATAAGTGTGTAAAAAAATATTTTTGTTCTAAAAGTTCCTTTATCTATTTTTGTTTTGTTGTTATTTAAGTAATTAAGGCTTGATTTAATTCTCATTGTGGAAGATACTACTTTTTGTAGAGTTGTATATTTTTTTTTATAGTCATTAACCAGTGTATATTTTTTTTTATAGTCATGGTATAAATGTTTACTCAAGTTAGATTCAGAAAAAAGGTATATTTTTTAGTTTATAACTTAAAATGTTTTCCCAATGATTGTCCAAACTATAATTAAAATATGTAAAAGGACTGATTACATAATTATAACACATTGATTTTATTTGAAAGGGTTTTACACACCACTAATAAATAACATTTTATGCAATATGAGGACACAGCTATTACCTATTACCTGCTAGAAGCTGATTTTTTACAATAAGATCCAAGTTTTTTTGCATTTGTTGCTGCATTTAAGGTCAGAATTACAATTTAAAATAATATTAAGGCTAATTACACTTTAAACAAGTTCCTTTATACATGAATAAAAACCTGGGTGTTTTTACACCCGTTGTAATCATAATAGTACCATGATTCATTGTAGTTGTTAAGGGTTAAACTTATTTAAGATGTATATCATCTTTTTCATTAAAATAAAAGAGATATACCTATATGACAACTAGTTTTTTTATTCATAATGTTTTGTTCATATTAAAAGTGCACACCTTTGACGGAGCGAAGCCGCATCGCACCTGTGAATTTTTTTTTTACTTAATACCAAAGAGTGTGTTAAAAAGAAGTGGCAACTCTAATTAAAATCGTCAAGTATGGAACGCTTTCTATATTTTATTATAATATATATTGTCTTATAAAACTAGCTTCAAACTGTCATTCACATTATTAATATCGTTTTTTTTTCCTTCGGTGACTGTAGACCGCGTCGGGGTCTACTGCGGGGTGTCGTGCAAAAGTCCGGCCTGCTATGGCCTGACAAAATGTATGAAAGCAATCTCGGCGGATTATTGTGCTGCAATGGGCCTGATGCAGCCCGTCCAAGATTATGCTATCCTTAATCGTATTTTATCTATTTCCATTACTTGCGTCAAAATAAGATAGCAATGACTTAAAGCAATTTTAATAAAAGAACTTCCGAACGGATGAATCATGACTTCTATTGACATTTCCAGGTGACATTGCTGGTTTGCATCTGTCTAAGCTTATATTTCTCTGTATATTTAATCTTAATTTTAATTTGACTTTTAATACTCTTGAATTATAGGTTAACGGATTCTATAGACACCTAGATTTATTCAAAAGTGTTTAGATTAAATATGTGTAGTTGGCAGATTGATTTTGCTAAAAGACGTAACAGGTGAGCGCACCTGAGTGCCTACATTCATCCACATTCGCTTTGTATATCTGCTTTGTCAATCTTTCATCTGTCATTATTTCCACATGAGCGAACCAGCGAAGCATGCCCGTTCTCATTTTAACACCAACACTTTCTTTCAATCCCACTCTTTCTCAGATCTCACTGATACGAATGCGATCGGCGAGCGTTATACCACAGATTTTTTTCTCTCATTTCGACCACATTTATCCTACTTTCATGCTCTTTCTGACATACCCAACTCTCGCTTCCGTACAATAACGTTGTGATATGCACAGAACCATGCTAAGCGAGTCTAGCTTTTTGACTCAAAACCTCGCTTTGGAATAGTTTACCCAACGCTCCATTCACACTATTCCCTACACTCACACTCCTCTCTACATCCGCGTTGTACCTTCCATCCTTGCTAAAAGCACAATCAAGATACACAATTTTATTCCCTTGCTCCAGTACTACATCATAAACCAAAACTCTTACATCCGTTCTGGCTACGCCTCTTTCAAACACCATTATTTTGGTTTTCATCGCATTCAAATGTAAGCCCTTTTTTCTTTACTATCTCCTTCCATAACTGTTACCACTGTTTGCAGCTCAGATGGTGTACAGCCCAAAAGTACAGCATTATCTGCATAAAGCAGGCAGTTCACTACTTGGTCACCCATATGCATTCCCACATTCAATGATCTTGACCTTTGAAGACATTTGTCGAAATATGAGATAAACAAGCGTGTTGACATCACACAACCCTGCTTGACGCCAATATTAACATCTAACCGCAGAAAACCCTCAGACCCACAGACCACGCGTGAGTCCTTGCCTTTATACAAGGGCACGATGACCGCACGTCGCCAGTCTTTGGGTACTCTGCCGGTCTTCAAACATTTGTTACATAGAACCCAGAAAGAGTCCTGGATGGCACCTGGACCGCCAAGTTTGATCATCTCAGCTGTAACCATATCTACTCCCGCAGCATAACCATATTTAGTACTTCTTATCTCCCATTTAACTTCTTCCATCATAATGCTGTCAGATGCCTCCGCCATTTCCGAGTCATTTGAGTACTCGGACCCAGCGGCAGCATCTTGGACGTATTCATACATATCTCCATAAAATTCACTCCACCGTTTTAACACGTCATGCATGCAAGCAAGAATATCACCACTCTTAGACTTAATTCTATTAATTCTGGAGGCAGACGAACAACTCCGACACTTCTTCACCTCCCTCCAAAAGAGTTTGGTGTTCATCTCGAAGTTATTAGCCAACCTCTCTTCTAGTTTCATACTTTCCCTTTCGCGCTTCTCTTTCTAATTATGTCTTTTTTTTAAATTAACGCTAGAACTGTTTACTAGATAATTTGAACTACAAAAAATCGAATTCGTATTTTTAATTATAATAATTGTGATATAAATACACAAAAAATATAAATGCAGTAAAACTGCTGAAAGCTGATTTCATTTTAAAAAATATTAATTATAGATTATTACAGTACCTACTACTATTTAAATTATGCGCTTCGGCTTGACACTTTTTACTCTTCTTACATTTTATACTTTTATTTTTAAATTGGCTGACCTAATCTAAATTTAAGGAAATGATGAATTATGTGTAATAACAACTCTATATACATATGTTTAAAATACATTCGGATTTCCGAAGCTTGACGAATATAGCTATAGTACATAATAATTTAAAGAGTACTACTACTGTACCTACTTTTCTATTACACTAATATTCTATTGTTGTTATAGTGACGAAACATTCAAGCAACATAATTTGCCTTGGGTATAAATTTGTGAATTGCTGCTGGTGAGCCGGTAGATTTAATGCATTTTGAGCTCATAGAGTATACATTATTCTTTGGTTAAGAGTGAGAAGCTTAACTCGACATAACATCTTATAAGTTTTTGACAGTGGAGCCGTAATATAACCTCTTCTTGGCAACGGGAAAATATTTTGTTGGGATAGTTTTAACGAAACTTTTGTAGTTTTTGTATTCATGATACTCTCATATTATCACTTCCATTAAAAAGATTTGGAAATAAGGTATTTGACTTGCTGTTAGAGAAAACATTTAACATATTATTATAGAGTAAAGGATTTTCTTGCCTCGTTGGTCAACTGGATACCGTACACGCCTAACTACACCGACCAACCGCAAGGCTCGGTTTAGATTCCCGATGGGGGCAGACATTTGTGTGATGAACATTTAGATGTCTGCATTTCCGGTCCTGGGTGTTTATTAAATTTATTCTGGTATCTATTTAAGTATTTCTATGTATTAGTATTGTTGACTAACACTCATAACACAAGCATATAATTTGCTTACTTTGGGGTTAGATTCAATTTGTGTGACTTGTCCAGGGATACTTATTTACTTTATATTTGTTTTATTATATTTGTAATAATTAGTAATTTAATAGTTTAGTTGCCGGGTAGTTTGTTTCGCCGTATCTATTCCTGACTGGTGGCTAGGTTTGGAAAAGGTGTTAGTTTAAGGTGTATGGGGTTAAATTTAAGTGGAACAGTTTTAAAATGTTCGGTAATAAAAAAATGGTTTGGTAATAAACTAGTTATAATTATATAAATAATTTCCCCCGTGTTGGCCCGTGCGTTGCCAATAGACCATCTGCTTTACTGCCCAGCAGCTTGTAATAGGCGAGCATAAGCTTATCGTCACCAACAGCGTAACATCTGATTAGGTGGCAGTTTTGTAGCGACTCGGCCGGATTGATATCACTGCCTTATGTATACCTGCCGCCATAACGTCAGCGCTTGCCATTGACGCTTTCTGGTTTGGAGTATCAGGCAGCCGGTAAACTTACTTTTGCTTGAGGCCTAACGTCCCGGCCTCGGGTTGGCAACGCACTATTATCACTTTTGGTGTCCCTAGGCCGCTTTTTTTCTTACCATCACGAAATCCGTCTGCTTGTTTGTCTCCCAATATCATAAAAAATAAAAAATAAGTTATTACAGTATATTTAATCTTTTTTAGTTTCATAAGTACCGGCAGAATAAACGTGCCACCTGCCAAAAACTGCCATTATGGAGGCAGGAATAGGCAAGTTAATGGATCCTTGCCGAGGCACGTTGCTGCACATAACCTTATATTACCATTTATCTTCCAGACAGGAAGGCAGATGGTCTTTTCTACTCACCCGGATGTAGGTTAGCCGGACCAAAATCGGGAAGTTATTGACAGCAAACAAATTCATTTCAACAAACAAGTTACATAAAAACATATACATATATACATCTTCACACCAAATGGCTTACGGAGTAGGTAGGGTATCGAGTGCCAACCCTTCACGATCCTTGCTTACCTGCCTGGTTTCATTACCCTTTTAATTCAAACACGCCGGCTCCTGAATCTCTTGACACCCTCGGATTATCCGAGGGTGTCAAGAGCCATTTGATCGTCGAATGTTAACCTTGGTCTCCCCGGGTACCTACATCCATCCGCATTCGCATTGTATTTCTGATTTGTCAGTCTTTCGACTATAGTTATTTCCACATTACCAAACCAGCGGAGGTGGCCTTTTTTTAAATTCTACTCTTTCTCGGATCTCACTCTCATTTCAACTGCATTTATCCTACTTTCATGCTTTTGCTCACACACCTAACTTTCGCTACCATACAGCAACGTTGGGATTGCACAGAATTATGCAAAGCGAGTCTAGCACCTTGACTCAAAACCTCGCTTTGGAATAGCTTACCCAGCGCTCATTTACACTATTCTCTTCACACACTTACCTTGCTGCATCCACTGTGTAGGTATCTTCTATCTCTTATAAAAGAGCAGCCAAAATATATATTTTCATTTACTTGTCCTAGTCAGATTTTTATTTATTTTAAAAAGAAGGTATTAATGTGTTTTCCCTGTAAGAAGAAAATGCGTTTGGAAATAAATGAAATGATCGAAAAAATTTATTATGTGTGCAAGGGCCAGAGAGCGTTACCAGAAGGTTTTTTATCCTGGGCCTGAATACCAAGTGTGTTTATACAATAGTACTTTTTTTATTTTTTTATAATAGCAACCGTAAAGACTTGACTTCTGAAATTATGCATGCCGGTATAAAAAGAAGTGCATGCCGGTATAAAAAGAAGCAAAAGAGTTTTGGAAAAATGTAACAAACTTCAAAGGTTATTGGAAAATAAAAGATACTTGTAATCTTTGTAATTATTTATAGAAAGTAACTGAAGAGATAAATTCAGTACAAGAGCACCGAATACGAATCAGCATTGGACCGGATCTGTTGTGGGCATAACCACAATTATCAATATTTTTTATCGAAATGACAAACATTTTATTTTAACACTAGACATTAACTAAAATGACACGGTGAGCTATAATTTAAATATGTTGGTTGAGAATAATGTAGTTATATATATTGATCACCTTACTATTGTCCTAAATATGATCTAAACTAATGGTCCAGTACGGAAAGAAGAAAATAGTGCTGAGTAATTTTGCCAAGGAGTTTATATTTTCATTAAATTTTTGGATTTAGGTTCTACAGAGGTTCCTCTACAAAGTTGACCCTATAACGTTGGTTGCTTTGATGTATGGGGTTGATGCTGCTTTGAAAGCTGGAAAGGTACGGATAGCAATTTTAAAAAGGATATAAATTTTAAGAAACTTTTGTGCTATTAGGTTTTTTTTAAAAGTGAATAAATACTTTTCGATGTATCCGCTAGTGAACATTTCAAATTTGTGACCTATGGAACAAAGTTTTAAGATGTAACTCAAAAAGTAGGAATTATAAAAAAAAATTGTGAGGACACAGATTTAACTTAAACTTAAACCCAATAAAAACAAGGTTGTAGCTTGATGAAAGTTGTTAGTTGTTTGTCAAATCCAAATTTGAAAGTTTAAAGAAGAAAATTGATATCGTTAAAATATTTTGAAGCACTTCTGAGAGCTTTTGTTTTTGTATTTCAAAAAAATTATCATAAAAAAGCGGTCGAGTGCGATTCGGACTCGTCCTTAAGGGGTTCCGTAGCAGAAATCATCATAATATTATAATATTACCCATCATTATGAAATTAAATATCATATACACTATTGATACTAATTTTCTCAGAAAAAATCATAGTTTTTGGGTTATTTCATAAAGTTTGAATTTTGGTTTCGACAAATTATAAACAACTTTTATTAAGATACAACTTTGTTTGTGTTGAATCCATAGCCAACATACATCAATTATATTATTTGTTTTATCATAGAGGTGAGGCATAAATATCGGATTAGGTTCCGGTATTCGGTACTCCATGGGATTAGGTTGCACCTAATCCAAAAATATAACGTTACCGTTCCACGGAATCCACCTAATCCCGTTCCCACAGACTACAAAATATTAAATCCAATACCTATCTAATCCATACAAGGTATTTGTCTGGCACTGATCCGTGGACTCCAGTTTCTCCAGTGTATTCAATTAAATAACTATCTATATTGTTAAATATATATTATATAATATCTAATAAAATATAATTTGGTAAATTTGGTAGTTACCCCCCGACGAAAAATGGGATTTATTATTAGTTTGGCGTGTCTGTGTGTGCGTGCGTATCTTTGTGTGTATGTGTGTGTGTGTCTGCCTGTCTGTGACACTATAACTTTTAAAGGGATGGACCGATTTTGATGCGGTTTTTTTTGTTGGAAAGCTGATGGGATCGAGATGGTTCTTAGCTACATTGCACGTTATGTTGAGGGTTAATAACATTTTTAATTATTTATACGGGATACTCACGATCTCTTTTTATTTTATTTGTCGATATTTCGGCCTAGTTGCATAGGCCGTGGTCACGACGGGACTCAATACGGGACTAGGCCGAAATATCGACAAATAAAATAAAAAGAGATCGTGAGTATCCCGTATAAATAATTAAAAATGTTATGTTGAGGGTTATTGTTTTTTTATATTATAGAATGTTGTAATGTATATTGTTACTTTTTTAATTATTTTTTTTAGATAGGTAAGTGTTGCTGTTATATTTTAGAGGTTGTATTGACGAAGACACTGTTAGACGTTTTATCATACGCTGCTTTTTTGACTTCTATAGAGTTTCCAGTTCCCAATTGTAAAACTAAGAAAGTCATAACAATGGTAGATATTTTAAATTTTGATACATTGCGAGTGACACTACGTCTAAAACTGTAAAAAAAACATTACACGTAAGCTGACTGCTGCAATACGGATTTCGCGATAAATTGTCTAAGGAACGCCATTACTAATAAGTTTTAATGTTATCTGCTCCATTTTTCTGGATTTCATGCCAATTCCGTTACGTGGATTAGGTGGATTCAATGGATTAGGTATTTATGGGGATTAGAAACAGATGGGACGAATCCCTAATTTACCTAATAAATTTATCATAAGCCATTGACGAAACATTGTTCTTTAATAAAAATTAAAGCTTTCACTAGAGAAAACTTATAGGATTTAAACTTTATATTGTCGATTTAACCATTGCCGTGCCATAACCTTTGTAATATGAATATCACCCCCAAGAAGAGGTGGCACCAATTAAAAGCAACCGTCTAACTAAAAGCAACTAATGGCGTAGGGACAATTTTGTAGTAGAGGCTCTGCATATATTTTTAATAAAAACTTCTGCTGCTTTGCGAGATTTTAATGAAAACTGGGAAATGCCCAAATTCCCTTATAATCGTTTAAAGCAGCGCAAGATATTACGTTTATATTATCCTGTGATTTGTTGTTGTAAAGTTGCAGAGTTCTTTTTAGCTGTTAGCTCTCCAGTCGCTCCTTTCGCACATGTCTTTTCCCATTCAATATCCATATCTTTTTTTGACTACCTCTAGCCATCTGCAGTGAAGCGTAACATGCTTTGTAACATTTTTTTTATTTCTTCGCATCAAATGCCCATACCATACTAGTTGGCTTATAATTGTCTTCGGTACCCGTATAAATAATTAAACAATTCTGCCAAAAATGAATGTTTATGAAACATGCTTGCTTACATTACTTATAAAATCCCTATCCAGATAGTTGGACAGTGCAATGTATCTACTAGGACGCCATAATGTAATTAGAGTTACTACGCGCAAGATGATTTCCGAACATTTTTATTGCAGGTAGCCGATGTCAGCATTATTTATCTATGCACAATTTGAATTTCGTGATGGCATGGCATTTACATACGTTCACTGACACTTTTGAGTGATTATGTATGTCTATGTACATTTTTAGCAATTACTCAGTGACTTACACGGCTCAAGCCGATGAAAACTATATCATGACATACTGCTCCTCTTTAGGTAATAAGCAATTCTAATCTCAATTCTCATAGGTACAACTGTTGATCATATCCTCGTTACTTGTTTAATCTATTTATAATAATAAAATGTTGTATTCTTATTTTAACAGGCTACTAAAATTCGATATGACCCCAGTTCTTTTATTTAGAATTTTTGCAGACCGGTTCGAGTATAGTAGGTATCTCAATTCTTAAAAAATCTAAGCAGCTTTATAACGTATAAATTTCGACAACGTTACTAAAACTTGTGCGGGATGCACAATTTTCTTATTAGACCCGAGAAATCCAAGAATTTGAAGAGCTAACTCTTTTGGGGGAGTTAGGAAGCTTAGAAGAAATAGCACATGTGTTGTGTCACGATTCACAACAAGGCAACGCGGGCGGATGGCAGGGTGAGGGGTGCGCAGTCGTGTGCAGTGGACCACTCGACGTCGCACAAGGTCAAGGAGAATGATTAACAACGAAAATACAGCAAAACAAACGGTGGAGCGGGGAGAGAGCGGGGACGCGGCGCGGCAGTCCCAGCACCGACGTCGCTCGCGTCCGTCGCCTGTGCGAACTCATTCGCGACGCATTTAAAAATCGATGCTCGATCCGCAACCGGCTTTCGACACGAATCATTAATCGCAATTTTAATCGAATCTTTCGATGACTACGTCACTACGGCCCCAATGCGCTCAGATCATACTTTAATTGGGAATGCATTTCGTTAATCTACTATATACGGTAATGTAGAGATCTCATGATGGACCGGCAAATTTAAAAAGTGAAATTTTTGCACGATCTCGTTTCTTTATGCAATTATTCACATTTCTTGTTTTGTATTTTGTGGAATGTATACAGCGATGAATTTAGACGAATACGAATATGGTTAAAACTTATGGTAAAGTAGGTTATTTTATTAATGTTATTAGGTAAGTCAATTTAAAACAAGAACATACTTTGATTTTGATATAATAATGACATGAAGTTATAGCGTTATAAACATAATTAATCGATCCAAAAAAAATCAAATATTGCTTTTGCGCGTCCATAAATTAAGTACCTATGTTTTTATGCCTTATGTCTTTATCAGACATGAGTCGCGAAGAGCGTTGCAAGGTTGCAAGTGTATTGACTCCAATAGAACTAATGTGTTTATCTCCTACTCGTGGTTCTATCACCAAGCGATGCAAGGCATCAAAGTCATGGATAAGTTCTGCATTATGAGGATTCCATGACATATATTCACCTGCTTTTCAATTTTACATAGAATGGTATGAATAATAAACACCTATGCGAGTTGTTCCTCTTCTATGAGCATCATAAGCGTTCAATGAAATGGAAAATATTCTTAAATGTGTTACGCAAGAGTGACAGCAAATTTCCTTTTTACATTGAACCAATTTTCGTGTGTTACATTTCTGTTAACTTTAAGGATAATTTTAAGCCCTATTATTTGCCAAGTTGCTTAACCTATTAATGTTCTTAATCCTGCGTATGTTTTAGCTTTAAATTTTAAGTTCTTAAAATTATATTTGTTTCTTGCCTTATTAGGATATTTTCGATACATTTACTTAAACTGCATATCTGTGAGATAAATGTACAAAACTTTTGTGTCTGTGTTCATGTTTGGAACAAGAATTGAGAACTTATAGCTATCGCAAAATACGTAGGTATATGGCGAATATGTTACCTATTCAGTTCTATGTTGCATCTATTAGACATTTAAACCAGTTTCTGAATTAGAATTACTTTGAGCTATGACATTATGTATTAACAAACATACATACATATCTTCACGCCAAGTCACTTACAAGGTAGACAGAGAGTATCGAGTGCCAAACCTCACGATCCTTGCAAACCTGCCTGGCTTCCTCCACATTCATGACTCTTTTCATACAAACACGCCAATTTCGAAAACTCTTGATACCTTTGAATAACATCCGACTATGTTATGATATTTGTATTAACATTAACAAAACAGCCCATCAATCTGATTTGGTCAAATAAAGAAAATAGTAGTTCAGAACTTTTGTTCAATATAATATTTGACCGCCTCGTTGATCAAGTGGCTAGCGTACACGCCTAACTACATCGACCGACCGAGAGGCTCGGGTTCGATTCCCGACTGGGGCAGGCATTTGTGTGAAACACCCATAGCAGAAGCATATTATACTAATTTGCTTACTTTGGGGTTAGATTCAATTCGTGTGACTTGTCCGGGGATATTAATTTATTTATTAATATTGACGAGGAAAATGATTCCCATCTTCTAACGACATAATTTTTACCGAATGCGCTTAGTCCATTTTATGGATTGCCTTCGGACGCTTTAAGCTCGTTTTTCAACATTTTTATATAATTTTTTGTGGATTCAGCAGAAGCAATTTATGTTGTTGAAGTAATTAATCACTACGAATCCTTTTAGCCTTGTCGTTCGAGCTTAACGATTTCACAGGAATTAATGCCCGTGAATCCTTAGCTTTACACACGTAATCATATTTATGCGGCAATTTTATTTTTTTTATGAAAAGTTCCTTCACAATTAGACAGGTTGGCAATTTTGAAATGTTTTTACTCGTAATCACAAACTTTTCAAGTATAATGTTTTCGAAATTCAAGAACAATGGTGGACTGAAGTGGTATATTTTTATTTTATAAAAAACTACCGTCCTGCCCCGGCTTCGGTTGTGAAATATACATATAAACCTTCCTCTTCAATCACTTTATCTATTAAAAAAAAACCGCATCAAAATCCTTTGCGTACCTACCTAGTTTTAAAGATTTAAGCATACAGAGGGACACAGGGACAGAGGAAGCGATTTTGTTTTATACTAGGTATGTAGTGATTATCAATGACAATAAAATAATAATTGCATTATTCCTTAAAAATTCCTTAAATTTAAATTCAAATTTATGACACCATTTTCGTACTAACATCAATCAGTTTTGGCATTACACAAAATAAGTACATAGTATTGAAACTAGGAGTAGGTACTCATCCAAAAATCGTATAAAGAATGTACAGATCTAATTCGATCAACAGACAGATAGTTAAAGAAAAAGAAAGGTTGGTTATGGTTCCGAGGTAGTCCCATATTAGTTTTATCTCGATCCACCTAGTGGTTTTTGAGTTATACTTAATCACTACATAGTATAAAACAAAGTCGCTTCCTCTGTCCCTATGACCCTTTGTATGTTTAAATCTATAAAACTACGCAACGGATTTTGATGCGGTTTCTCTTAATAGATGAAGTGGTTGTATAAAACAAAGTCGCTTCCTCTGTCCTTATGTCCCTTTGTATACTTAAATCTTTAAAACTCCGCAATGGATTTTGATGCGGCTTCTTTTTATAGATAAAGTGGTTGAAGAGGAAGGTTTATATGTATGTTTAGCGCTAGCCACTATTTAGTAGTGGATAACTTTGAAGTCGTCAACACACTTGAAAAAATTATGCACTATTAATTACAACCCAAAAACCACTATTAGGATGTTGATAGAATTTATGTGTGACCATTTTGGAATTATTTGTTATTTTTCGAAAAACGATCCTTGTGTGTTGTGATTTGTGATACCTAATAGAGGTTACGCAGGGATTTAAACATTAGTTGTTAACATTAGTTTGCAACCGTGTGGGACGTAGATTTAATCCAAATATTCAAAGTTTCCATCAAGTTCACCTGGCGAGGGCGAAGGTGGAAGGCGTGATTGGGGATTACAACCGTCTGGATGATGCTTAATGAAATAGTTGGAGTCGGGTTTTGTTGTTTTATGCTCTACAAGTTGTTGCCCGCAGCTTTGCTCGCGTGTACAGTTAATATATATTTACTGATTATAGCCCATTAAACCCCAGCCCCTTAGGGGTAGATTTTCTAGAAACGCTTAAACATGTATCTACTCATTTTTAATAAATAGCCCAAAAAATAAAGTTTCATTTTTCTAACTTAAAACGTAATGACGGTTTTCCATACAAACTTTCAATCCCTATATCACCCCCTCAGGGACAGAATTTTCTAAATTCCATTCTTAGTGAATGTCTACCCAATAAAACGACCCCACTCACCAAATTTCATGGCTGTAACTCGAACAGTTTTTGCTCGGAGATGATGAATCAGTTAGCCAGGACATGTTATTTTATAAGTGTAGATGTAACGAAATGTCATTTTCTAAAAACTAAAGACTAAATAATGGTATTCGAAAAAAACAACAAGTCACTGATTTAGTTTATTGCAATTGATTGAGTAACTGATCTTTTTTTTCCACAGATATTAAATTTGCCGATTAAATATGTTTACTCCTATTTGATTGAAGGAAACAGACAAAATTCACATTTACAATTATTTCAACAAATATATCCGAAACATCTGATGATAAAGAGAACCACAATGGAAAAATAATATTTATCCAATTTTGAGTTGTTTGTTAGCTTAATAATATTTATGTTGTACAATGGTGGTCATTTTGTTGCGCTTTTACTAAACTAATTTTAAGTGATTGCTATCTTCTTTCTACGAAAGTAATAGAAAGAGACAAAACACTTTTAGTGCTGTCAGATATACAGGCTAGTATACGACTTTGTACTGACGTTTAATCTATCACTCGGAAAATGTTGATTAAAAACATCACGATTGGACATGTCCGCACCAATCTGACTTGTCTAAACTGTTCCATCTCTTTTGTTTTTGTTTCATTTGAGAAAGACAGCATGCATCTAAAATAAGTTTAGTGCGTGAACAGCAGGATCACCACCAATGTCTCATACATTTTAAGTTAAAAAGAACATAAATTTAAATTTAGTGTTCTCAAAAAGATGACTGTCTACAATCTGCATGCTCCAAATCTAAATTTTATTGACATTTTTTTCTAGATCGAAGTCACTCATAAATATTATCTAATATAACACGAGTTTCAAAATTTCTTACTTCCATTAAAATGTTTACTGTACTAATTTGCCACACTAATTGTATTATTTTAATTTTGTCATGGTTCTTAATTTTACTGTTGCTGTTATCTACCTGTACTCGTACGTTTCGTGCGTTTTTCAAAAGTGAAGACCAGTCGTTTCTTATTAAGTTGTTATGGTAATTTTGAGATCGTAATTTGTTTTAGGCTTGTTCTTTCCTTCTTTAGTTTTTCTCCTTTTGTTTAATTTGTTAAACAACATAATTACGAGCCCAATCAAAAGATACATGCTTACTTCGTAAGTTGTACGAAAATCTATATATTAATACGTGAAGCAAAAACTTTGGACCCTCTTTACGAAAATTGCGCTGACGGAGGAGTATGAAGTTTGGTACACTCATAGTTTATGTGTAGGAGAAGTGCAGAACGCTAATGTTTTTTTTTTACGATAATGTTTATAAAGTGCATTAATTCAAAAAATAAAACATTACACGTACTACCATGCATTTGACACACACAAACAAATATATTGATGATAACGATAAAAGACCACAGATGGCGCATTAACTATTCAGGAAACAAAGTAGTTGGTCTTGAGAAATGAAGATGGCGTTCTTATCGACAAGATATTATAATTTATTATGGTCGAATTTCGACCAACGTGCGACCACTAGATATGTTTTAAAAGATTTGGTATCTTTAAAATGTAGATATTTATTAAGATTGTGTTCCAACCTAGGTTACAAATGTAACCGTCTAACCGGTTTTGCTTCAAAATAAAAATGATATTGCGAGTATTTTATCCTAATGAAATAAACTACTGTCAAGTAAAATAATTTTAAGTTTTCAACGTCTTCGTCATGTTCATAATCATTATGTTTTGTTTAGTTTATTATTCTTGTTTATCACTCTATATTTACGCTAATTTAACAAGAAAACTGATTGTTTTTAATTTTAATTTAGACGTAGTAAGCATACACTATAGTCTTCTCTCTTCTTCTAGTCTTCAGTCTCTATTTTCAGTCTTTGTTCAGTCCTCTTGTGTAGAACAGACTATCTGCCTTCCTGACGTTTAGCTCATGACACAACTCTTTTTATATTTATTACATTGATATCACTATTGACAGGAGAGACCAGTGCAGCAACTTTCCCAATAGAGATCCACCGCTTTGTTCGCTATCTCCTTCCACAAATAAGTTTTATCATAAAAATATTTTGTTGTAAGGCCTATTTCCAGTAATAAACTAGAGAAGTACTATGATAATATATTGAATGGATCATGATAGGATAATATTATGAATTATAAGGTTTCCTATGACCATATCATGATAATTTTGCATTATCATCAGATTTACAGTTGCATGCGTAGTTTCAGCTTATTTGGTAATCGGGAAGTATATCAAATTCAACCCACAAAGATTCTACCCGGACAAACATACAGACTTTGCAAATTTAAAAAAAAGGAAAAACACAAAAAATATAGTGCAAAGTGCATTGACTCGAACAAAGATTATTAACATCTTTAAATTATTTAGTTTTTAGACTTGTCAACAAAATTAGTTGATTAAAAATTGAAATCTTTTTCAGTTTGTTTTTATAACAATTTTTCAAACAAGCAGCCGGATTTCCAGATTTTAAGAAATTCAAGACACCTAGAGACACCAAAGGTGGTAAATAGGTAATGTGTTTGTACCAATCGCTGCAAAACTCTGCCACTTCATAGGAAGTCACGGTGTTAGGGACGTTAAGCCTATGCTCGCCTTTTACGACCTGCCTGGCAGGAAGGCAGATGGTCTATTCTATTCAGTCTTCAATGTGAAGGTTCATTTCGAATTGTTTGTTCGGTTAATTGTGTTTATAAAAGGATTGAAAAGGAAATTAGTTATTCCTGTTCTGTTCGTGCTTAATTCGTGAGCAATTCAGTTTGACCACTTTTTCGTTTGTAATGATGAACCGTTTTTATCTCTTAATTTATGAATCGTTTTCTATATAGTTCGATTAGTAATATTAGTGGTCGCCCATTGGTCGAAATTCGACCGTTTTAATATTTTAATGTCTTGTTGACACACATATTCACATACACACATATTTGAACGCCATCTTCATTTCTCAAGATAAACTACTTTGTTTCTTAAATAGTTAGTGTGCCATCTGTGATCTTTTATTGTCATCAGCAATATATTTGTTTGTGTGTGTGTGTCAAATGTATGGTAGTGTGGGTAATGTTTTATTTATTGATTTAATGTAATTTATAAGCATTATTATTGAAAAATCTAATATTTTTCACTTCTGCACTTCTCCTACACATAAACTATAAGTGTGACAAATTTCATACTCCTTCGTCAGTGCAATTTTCGTAAAAAGGGTTCTAAAGTTTTTGTTTCACGTATTTAGGATTTCTTTGTAGCCAGTTTATTATGTATTGTATACACTATCTTTAATAGAATAGAACATAATGACTACATATCGCGGCTAATCGCGAGCGTGAACGTCACGCCTCGGAAAGCGTTGCTTGGTCACGGCCAAGGTCTTCGCTGTCGCCATTACATAACATTTAGCCAAATGATTTACTTTCCATATTCCATCATTTCGATCGTAAAATATTTCAGTGTCTTCATATTTAAGACGGTGTATATACTCTCTTGTCTATTCTATCACAACATTTATAATTTATGAACTTAATTTCTTTAATTAATTATTTTGTATGGATGAATTCATTGTATGAAGGTAAAATTTCTCGATCTCATTGAAAATGTTATTTAGAGCCAGTTGCATGTTCCTGGGTTAAGTATTTAATTCTGAGGCTGGATTTCGAATTTAAACTCGGTTTACGCGCTAAACTGCGTGCAAAACTGCAGTTTGCATTTCACCTAGGTATTTAGAACTTGGTTTTGTTTGAACCGAGTTCAAATTAAGAACGGCAGATTTTCTTCATTCTTCTTCTTCTTTTTTTATTAATATGGCTTTCGATAGTTTTTCACGACTTATTTAGCCAGTGTCAGGTTAGTTAATTCTTATACAGTCATTAGTCATTATGTGCAAAGTCACGTCAGGTCAGGTCTTGAGAAAAGCGGTGACTTCGTTACTCAAGCTTATTTAGTGAGATTTGACGGCAGCGAAGAAATAGACGATACACTAATTTCTTCATGATTATTTCATTTGTGCACTTTCACTGAACGAAATTAATTTAATTCCCATCTAAATTAACCAATTTCACTCAAAATAAACACGAAATTCAATAATAATGAAAAAATTACGACCATCTTCATTCACGAACACGTCAAAATCATTTCCTTCGTTAAACGCGTTTAGTCAGTTATCAAAAGTGTCAATCATGTCTATTTTACTGTCAAAGAAATTTTAGTCATTGTAAATATTTTATTATCAAATTAATTCTACGAGATAAGTAGATTCCCAGGGAATAAGGATACTGACACTTTTAAAAGAGTACTAGCTCTATCTTAAAACCGAAGTCAGAACCGATAATTGAACTAGTTTGCGCTGAACTTGGTTTTACTAAACTAGGTTTTCTATATGATCAGCCCTAATTGAGCTTTTAACTAGGGTTAAATCACTGAATACTTCACAGTTAACACATTTTTGAATTTAACCCTTCCGTGTAAGCGGCCTTATTTCATTTATTACATACATACATATCTCCACGCCAAGTCCCTTACGGGGTATATTTCGTTCATTCGTTTAATATAAACCCACGGTTATTATAAAATACGAATTTATTTGTGTTTTGTTTCTTTTACGTTTGCCTTTATACTTTACTCTCTGACTCGTTCTCAGTTCGTTTGACCAAAAGCATAATAATATATCGCTTGCTTTTCTCCTATTTAATTTACATAACATTTTATTTTTTACTGATATTTGGGTTCAACTACGCTATGTTATTCTTACTAACTACTATATCATTCCGGAATAATGTAGCTTTCTGTAAGTAAAGGAAATTTCATCATCGGATCCGTAATTCCGACACAAACAAACTAGCAAATAAACCAATGCCACTTTTCGTTGTAATTGTATAATTCAAGAACGGGCCCACCTATCCAAACCAAACGTTTAGGCTTTAGGCTTTGTTTGGACTATTTAGTAGATGGTTTATGTAAAGTTTGCTTAAAATCGGTCAAGCGGATCTTCATTAACAAAATTTTTTGTAACAAATGAATTCAATAAATGTCGGATCATTTTGTTAATTGGCATTATCCGGTAAAATCGAAACTTTTTTCAGATGGGGATTGTGCTGTCATATTGAAACGTTTTTTATTTGTTTTCCTCTTCTGTTATATACGTAGCGAAGCACGTACCAGGCCGCTAGTATTAATATAGATTTATCTCATAAATCAATGTATATTGAAGATTGAGTTGACTTACGGTTTAGATTGTTTTTGTTTATATGAATTTGGCAAATTATAGATTAGATTCACTAACAAATTTCTCATGTCTATAAAGTTTATATTTTCTACAAATGTCTTTTTAAAAATATCGTCATTTCAAGGGTACGAACTTCAGGTCCTATGAGGTGTTCTTTGTTTTAAAAATATTTTCATTTCAACTGGGAAACGTCCAGGGGGTGGAATAAATATCATCATGCCAATAATACCATTAATTTAGGTGTGTCTGTATTGATACACCTTAGTCTAGCTCAGCTCTTGGGGAATTATGGGTGCGACCATTATTGTTTTATCATCGACTATAGTCTTTTAATTATGTCGTTATGTGTTTCTTTAGTTAAACGCAATTGATCGGTTCAACTTGACATTTTCCACACGTTTGATGAAACTCCATTACAATTTATGTAATAAAACAGCTATATTTTATTTCACAGCATGAAATTATACTTGGAACCTGGTGTATGTATTGCGAATATATATGATGTTTTATAAAACAACACAGGCAACTGGTTTTACTATACATCTTCCAGGGTATATGAATAATTCACGAACGATATATGATGATATACGAAATCTTCAAAACTCAGCGAGTGGAAACATCTAATGCGTATTAATAGAAAAACACTGGCAGTGTAAGAAAATAACTTGGAAAGATATTAAGTTTCGCAATAATGCATTTGGTGGTGTGCAAAACGAAGTGATAGGTCATATTGTATAACGTGCGTGACTTGTGTTGGATATGCAGCAGCATTGTTTCGGATCAAGTTCCGGTTGGACTGGCTCAGAGCATCGAGTGAGAATCGGTGATCTCGCATTAGCGGAGTGCAAACAAAAACCACCTGTAGTCGTCAGAGAATTGCCAAGGTCGCAGGCCCCCGTGGCTCGATGCTCTGCGTTCCGTTTACCTATATCTCGCGGCGAGTGCACGCGCGCAACGCCTCCGCGCCTCTGACTCACCACACCCGCCGCCCGTACGCCCGCGCGCGTCGGGTCAACTCTAGGACGGACGTGTCTTCGATTCGCACTGCGTTTTCTCGGGACTTGCTAACACTACTGATAACATGACCTATTACAACGTTGTACTGAGTCAAGATAAACAATCTTCCAGCGTTCAGTGCTGAACTATTACAGTAGTACTATTTAAATTATGCGCTTCGGCTATATTTGTCAAGCTTCGGAAATCCGAATGTATTTTAAAAATTTCTATATAGAGTTGTTACTACACATAATTAATCATTTACGCTTAAATTTAGACTAGGTCAGTAAAGTAAAAGTAAAAAGTGTCAAGTTGAAGCGCATAATTTAAATAGTAGTACTGTACGTTCAGTAAAAAAAGTTATTGTTATAACAATCACATTTTTTTAAACGTAATAGAAAATTTAATAAGTGCACGTTATAAATGACTGTAGGTTAAAAGCTTACTGACTTCTAGCCAAGGTCGATGAAAATCGTACCACATGATGTCGAATGGCAGGCTTTCCGTTCGTTTAAAGTTTCACACGCAGTGTTGCACATATGCATTCGAGTTTTACTTGGCTACGAGGAAAGTAAAAGAAAGTGGAAACATTCTTGTCTCTTGCTTCAATAATCGACTTTTATCAAATGCCGTTCAAGAATATGTTCACTTAAAAAAATTCATATCACTAATAAGGGTTTAATCGTTATGATAATGGTAATAATATTGGTACTTGGAATTTATTTTTATTCGTACATAAGTTACTAAACCTACTTATAAAAATATTATCTAGTAGATGCAATTTGTGAGGAATATTACATTTTATAAACTACCTTATTGAATTTAATTGCTACCTAAAATATTTTTTTAAAATGAGAAACGGTAGCATTATGGTTTCGACTTGCAAACATTAAGAAATTAAATGTGTACCCTTGTTTTTTTAAGACAACTAAATGTTTCTTACTTCACTTAAAAGTCTGAGGTTTTTAATCAGTACTTTTAAGATAGCATGATGACTGATTCATCATTTCCGAGCAAAAACTGTTAGAGTGACAGTCATGAAATTTGGTATATAGGGTAAATTTACTGAGAAGACACCCACTAAGAACAAAATTTTGGAAATCCTTCCCCTAAGGGGGTGAAAAAGGTGTTGAAAATTTGTATGAAAGGCTGGTAAGTAAGAAAAATAAAACTTTTTTTGGGCTACTTATTAAAATGAGTTGATTCGTATTTAAGCGTTTCTGGAAATTCTACCCTAAGGGGGTGAAATAGGGGTTGAATTTTTGTATGAAAGTCCCTATTAATTGGCTGTATTCAGTAAATATATTATTAAGGCGCGGGTTACAACTAGTTCAATATAATGTTTTTGATGTGGTGTACCAACGTAACATTACCATTTAATTAACGACAAGTATTTAATTGGTGACTACGTCGGTGCATCAAATGCAAAGAAAACGCTTGCATATAAAATAAGGACATCAAATAATTAGCTTATCCTTTTGTATTTAGATATATCCTTTGGGAGTATAGGTTTGTCCATTTCCTTTTCAATTATGTTTGTAATGACGATGAGGATCCTAATAAATTCGTTATTATTAATGATTATCATTGTAACATGTACTTGACGTGTACTAACATTTAGCGACCTTGTGGCGTAAGAGGCAAATGACGTTTTTCTAACATCCCGCTAATGATGTATGTGATTATTCGATGCAGGTGAAAGTGTTATTTGTTCAGAATCATTACTGTCATTATTACATATAAAAAGGTTGTTGATTTTAGACCTAATAAAACACTTGAGAAAATATAACATCGGTCAGATCAGTTGTCATTTATATATTTTTGTGTTATGTTTATTAAACAATTGATTTACAGTTTAACTAATTGTACATATTGAAATATTTGTTCTAGATGTGTCAATTTTGGATGCTTGAATTCCATGAGCACATCACGACTAAAATTGTATAACAATATTGTCAACATATTGTTTCTTACTAGATAATGTCCGCGGCTTAACTTATGTATTAAATTTGTTTAAGTCTTTAGCCGTAACCTGGTGAAAATTTTGGATATAAAGTAGCTTAAATCCTCCGAGGTCTAATAGTTTTTTTTAGTTTTTGGCATATGCGTTAGCATCTGCCATTTATCAAGTTTAATTTTTGCATCAAGCTACCTGCTCTATTAAAATAGGGCTTAAATTATTAAAAATTAGTCATGAGTCGTCATAGCAAGTCAATTCAGGGTCATCTGTAAAGTGGGTTCCTTACTCAAGCTTATTTATTAGAATTCGGCGGTAACTTGGAAATTCACGGTACACTAATTTCTTCATTCACACTTAATTTGTATACTTTAACTGAACAAAATTGTACAAAATGCCACCGATATGTAGAGTCGTCTGGCTAGTTAGCTATTTCTTTAACTTAAAACTTAAGATAAAATATGTGTAAAGAAATGTTTTGCAAATAGCCGAGATAATGCTTGATATCGCGACGTCACGTTATATGGACTGTGCTGGAACAGTGAGCTGCGATAACAGAATGTATAACAATGAAAGTGTTGCAATGTCACCGAGATTGTGCCATTTTCTTTGTCCTATATTTTACTTTTTCTATACCCGTCAGTATTTCTATACCCACACGAGGTAGGCAGAAATTATTGTTAGGCACAATTTGGCGAAAAGTTAGGCAAATTATTAAGCAAAAAAAAGTTACTAGTTATTGTTAGGCAAAAATGAAAGTGTTAAGTTTGCTACGTTTTTAATTCGCCTAGATAGTTGCCTTAAATCTAAATGCCTTTAGACTTACTTTCAAATTAAACGGGTTATACCTTTTCGCCATGTTGTTTTACAGAATCTGTTACTTGTCTGTCAAGTGTCTTGTGTCAAGTTGTGTCATTTTAGCCAAACTTCATACAAAATTCGGATTTGCTATTCATCTATGGAAGATCCGTCTCTTATTCCGTGGTATTTATGTACTCTTTGGTTAGGCATATAACCATTTTATCTTTCTTCTTCAATAAGATTTTCATTCAAACAAACCATCTGTCAGCTGTATAGGAAATTCGTGCAGTAATTACTTTTCTAGTGCTATGAGAATTGTATTTCTGAATAATTGTACCTCTTTTACATTTAAATCGTAGGCGTATTTGTTTTAATTTTTGACGTAAATTTGTTGTCTTGTTCAACTGACTCCTTAAATTTGAGAGGACTATCCGCTGCGTTCTATAATATGTGTTACTTTAAAACTTTTTACCGGAAAAATAATTTTAAAGATACTTTTTTTTGCTAAGCCGGCCCCGTTTTGGCGGCAGGAAGGCAGTGGTACAAATCGGGGCGAGTCGCTGCGAAACTCTACCAGCTAGTTAGTTAATTATTATATTATTATATTATGCGATAAAATATCGTGTGGAAAGGGACAACCGTGTATCATCGAAGTTTACCTCTGCCGGGGTACTATTAGCCAAACATACTTAAGGTCTCACAATGTCGTAAGTGACAAACCTATTACCAACCAGGCCCTTATCCGAGTTTGGGGCAAAAGTATTTTTATTAGAAAATTAAAAAATTTTTTTTGCCCAACCCGGGAATCGAATCAAGGCCCGCTCGCTAAACCACAGAGGAGATAGCACAGTGATTGATTAGAATTCTGAAGATTTTGCGTCTTATTTCAGCAATATTAAAATTGCTCACCACGCTTATCTTTGAAATAGCGACGGAATCGAAATATATTATTATTCGCGCTGTGGTAGGTGCAGTACACGAATACGTGATGAGTTAATAATTAGGAATAACAAACACGTGGTGAATATAAATATTATCATTAACACATAATACCTATAGAAGTTTCGATCTAAAGTTAGATTATTTTGTTTCCGTAGGCGTCTCCCTAACGAGAAAAATCTGACCAGATTATGCTCGAGTGCAGATACGACTCGTCAGGATTATTACTACTATGAGGCCCTTCATATGCATTCGGAAAACCTATCCATATTTTTGAAGACCTATCCATAGATACCTCACACTTATGGGTTTAATAAAAAAATAATGAGTTTTAGTTGTAAGTATGGGGAATTAATGAGATTAATTGTTGTTTTTCTATTTTTGTGTGGAAATCTTAATGCGTTCTTAGTACAAGTTTCACAGCATAGCTCTTATAGTTTCGTAAAATAGTGGCTGCGACATACGGACGAACAGACAGACATGGCGATAAGTATTCGATTATTAGACGTTTGGCTAAGGAACTTAAAAAGAAGAAGGTTGCTAATTCGACTATTGTTTTTGTATTTTTATTACTCGTTAGATCTGCCAATAACAAATCGATTGCGAGGGTTCTTTTTTTCTGAAGAAAGGTCATGATTCCAAGGTGGTCCCATATTAATTTTATCTGTGTTAAAATGAACAGTGGTTTTTGAGACTTGTTTGTGTAACTTCGTCAATGGTGATGTCGTCAAGATAAGTGGGACCATTTCGGATTCATTATCTATATTTCGTAAAAGAACCTGATGAAATTCTTGGTGTAGGTTTTTGCAGTTTTAGTGCACTTATTTATGTTTTTGTTGTCGACCAACAAGAATAACTGCGGAAAATCTGTGGTGTAACGCTCGCTGACCGCATTCGTTACAGTGAGATCCGAGAAAAAGTGGAATTGAAAGAAAATGTTGGTGCTAAAACGCGACAGGTTGACAAAGTATATATACAATGCATGGATGTAGGTACCCGGACAGACCAAGGTTGACATTCCACGTCAGATCACTCGGATATTATCCGAGGGTGGTGTCAAGAGTTTCCAAAACCGACGTGTTTATATGAAAAGGGTAATGAATGAGAAGGAAGCCTGACAGGTTTATCAGGATCATGAGGTCTGGCATTCGATACTCCCTGCCTACTCCGTAAGTTGGCGTGAAGATATGTATGTTGCCGTTTTGCCGATTTCGTTTTAAGCACAGCCTGTTTAACTAATATATGTTGATGTTGTCAGGCTTAGTCACAAATAGATGCCGAAGTTCTAGAAAAATTAGTCACAACCTACACCTACACTTCGATAGCCTTTCTTGACTATATTTTAATTCCTATCGTCTATCCGCAGTCGAATTTGGGAACGTGAAAATTGAGTTTTTTTTATGACATTGGAAGGCAAACAAGCAGATAGATTTCCTGATAGTAAGAAATTCATGCCGTCTAGAGATACCAAAGGTGGTAATGGTGCTTTGCTAACCTGAGGCCGGGATATTAGGCTTCGAGAAAAAGTAAGTTTACCGGCTACCTTACCCTCTGAACCGGAAAACGTCAACGGCAAGTGCTAACGTTATGGCGGCAGGAGTAGGTAAGGCGGTGGTACCAATCCGGACCAGTCGCTACCAAAACTCTACCACTTAGTAAAGTATTAGTAGATATTCTCTGTTGTTGAAGTATCCCTCGTAAGAAACATTAGCACGATGACCTGATTGGTGGATCGCATGTCGCGTAATACCTATTTGATGACTACTTTTGGTTGGAATTGTTAATAGCAACTTGTTTATTTTGATTAATATTATTTAACTTGGTCCATCTGTACTTGTAGAGTACATATGAACCAACTTAAATAATATTAATCAGTCATAATATATCATTGACAGTTGCAAAACGCTCCGAGCCTTTTGGTCTAATATTTGGGCCTTTCCCACCTTCCTTCGGTTGAGTACCACCGTACTAAGTAATCTATATATTAATGAAGCAAAAACTTTGGACCCCTTTTTACGTAAATTGCGCTGACGAAGAAGTATGAAATTTGCCACACTTACAATTTATGTGTAGGAGAAGTGCAGAACGCTAACATTTTTTAATGATAATGTTTATAAAGTGCCTTAATTCAAAAGATAAAACAATACAATTACATAAAAGATCACAGATGGCGTACAAACTATAATCGTACAGTTTGGAAACAAAGTAGTTGATCTTTAGAAATTAAGATGGCGTTCTTATCAACTAGATATTAAAATTTATTATTTTCGACCAATGAGCCACCAATAGCTAACAATAAAACCAAGGACGTTCTCTAATACGACCAATTACTCGTCCCTCTATCTTAGGTGTCAGATAGAAAAAATGTCTTCATCTCAACCACTCTAATCCCAGGGATTTATTGCGAAATATTTACGTAAACAGATTTTTATACATAATTTTAGAAATGTTGGAATTACACAATTTATGCCCTTAACATGGAAACAACTTATGTACACATAAATCCATTATAAACTAATTCTTCCGGCGAACTTGGTTTCGCCCGTTCTGTTTGTATGGGAAAACTTTAAATGTTGTTTTTCTAGATTTCCTTTTTTCTTGTCTTTTAAATTTCTTTGGACGTACTCAAGTAATTCAAAACCAAATTTAACCAAATCGGTCTAGCTGTTCTCGAGTTTTAACAAGACTAACGAACAGCACAACAATTGATTTTTATTTTTTATATCCAAGATATTAAGATGTAAGATATTATGCTAGAGACAGTTTAATATAATATTAATATCTGATTATGCTATTAAAGATGTAATACACGAATACGTTATGAGCTAATAATTAAGAATAGACACGCAGTGAATATTATCATTAACACATATCATTATTACGATGGGGATAGCGTTTAAAATTGTAATTGTGTTTGTGCTTAATACTGTATGTTATTTTCTTAAAAGATGAACGGTAATAAAAACCTATTTTTTAACCGAGTTCAAAAGAAAAAACGAGGAGGTTCTCAATTCGCCCGGTATATATTTTTTTATGTATGTACATCGATTTCTCCGAGGTTTTTGAACCGATTTACGTAATTCTTTTTTTTATGCGACATAGTTTCGAATTGGTCCCATAAAAATAATCAGGTAGTCCCTTTAGTTTTTATTTTATGAACATTTTTATCTACTTTCGCCTATATTTCAGAAATAAGCTAAAAAGTATTAAATAAAAATAACTACGTTAATAAAAACCGACTTCTTAATTAAAAAGTAAAAAATAATAGGCACCATAAATGCTACAGGTTTGTCGTAGTCCAGTGGCCTAGTGGCATGTTTGGCGTATTGTGTAAGCCTACTGGCTACCCTACGGACCGGAGCATTATAGTGTCATTATGGCGGCAAGAATATTTAAGGCGTGGATACGTACCCTACAAGTTGCTGTCTGAACTCTGCCACCTGTGATCTAGTTGGTAATGTTGTGGTTGAATAGGTAACCACTGCTCGTTTGTTACGAGCTGCTTGGCAAGAACAGATTTTTTTTTATGATATTGGAAGGCAAACAAGCAGACGGATTTCCTGATGGTAAGAAATTCACGACACCAAAGGTGGTAATGGTGCGTTGCCAACCTCAGGCCGGGATGTTAGGCCTCGAGCAAAAGTAAGTTGACTGGCTTACCTTACCTAACCTTACCCTCCGAACCGGAACACGTCATGACGCTATGGCGGCAGGAATAGCTAAGGCCGTGATACCAATCCGGGTGAGTCGCTGCTACCACCTAGTCAGATGTCACGGTGTTAGTGACGGTGAGCCTATGCTCACCTGTGAGCTGCCTGGCAAGGAAGGCAGATGGTCTATTCTACAAAGGAGCCCGGACCAACACTAGGATGGTCTATTTTACTCAGCGGACCTCAACCAAAACGGGAAACAAATCTTTTTGTATGTGTATAAATGCGTATGTGGTGTTACTGAGCTCTCTTCAAGTATCAAGTACTTCTTCTAGTTTTTCACTCATTAGGATTATGTATGGATGGTTCATAATGAGTGTGTAAATGGTAACCAGAATGCAGGTTAATGTTCAAGTCCAACGTAGTCCAAAGTCCACCCTATCTGGTATCTGAATTACACATCCGGGTAGATGTTAAAGTATAGTACTACTATTTAAATTATGCGCCTCGGCTTTACACTTTTTACTCTTTATACTTTTATTTTTAAATTGACTGACCTAATCTAAATTTAAGCGAAATGATTAATAATGTGTAATAACAACTCTTTAAAGATATCTTTAAAATACATTCGGATTTCCGAAGCGCATAATTTAAATAGTGCTACTATACATTTTATTTTATTTGTTCCCAAAAAACTTGTTATGTATGGACTACACATTACATGTGTTTTATACCCGCCGCCTTAAGGCAATCCTTTGTCGTGTTATTTCGGAGGTATTTCTTACCTCGTCCAATACGTCTGTGAAACCATTTATCAGAAAAGAGCATACACATTTCTGAAAAGTCGAAAGCGTATCTGTGATACTCCTTATGTTGTCCTCCGTGGACGGCGGTGATTACATTCCGTCAGGTGACCCACTTACATGTTTACCAACTTTTCTATAAAATAAAATAGCTGCTCCGTCGGGAATCGAACCCGAGCTTCGCCGTTAGTCGGTGTAGTTAGGCGTGTATTCTAGCCAATCGACCAACGTGGAGGCCTTGTTATTGTAATAAATTTATTACTGAGCTTAATTTTCTTTCGCAAAATAATCTCTAATTGATGTTAAACTCTAATTGCTGGTGTTATTGTTAAATAATCTTGTTCGGTTGTTTTTTCTGGAATATCTTTATAAAATCACAATGTTATCTGTATTTTATGTAGATAGATTTATTATATTACATGTTTCAAAAACATATGATTTAATAAATGATATGACCAGTCGCTTCAGAATAATAAAGTTTACTCATACTGTGATATTTCGTGGTATATAATCCGGTTATCATATAGTTCGCTGAAGATGCGTGGGTATAATATAACTCTTTATGCTTGAGAGACTTTTCAAAACTAATTCCAGTTTGTAACTCTATTATCCATTGCATTTATTTCTATTGTATTAAATTGTGTCGAATCACAAACCTAAATTCTAATGGTAGAGGCTAGCACAGGGTGTTCGTTGTGCTAGTGACGTAAAAGTTAATTATTACAGAATCGCGCCGCAGCCACATTCGCGAAGGCCAACAGCTAACAACTCCAATTATTCAGATGAATCCTATTACAATCATAAAATACACATATTATAACGTATTTTAGTCGCTCCTTGTAGTGTTGGTTACCAGTCGCCGACAGAAAACCGATTATAGCGAAGCGTTTTTATTTAAAAATCTGATTTATTCACGTATGATTGTATGCGGACCTTGAGAACGCTTGTTGTGCTGAGACCTTCATGACGGTAACTGCGCGGAAGTTGACGGGTACATTTTTTTTGTGAATTTCGAGCTCGTTGAATTTAAGCGAACATTAGTCACAAGCTAGCCTTCGGGGCCGAAGCTCGCATTATCGACACGAGTCCGCACTGCACTATCGCAAGGGCGCGTCGCGGCGCATAAGCAGTTGATAGCACAATGTCATAACGATCACTGCTTTGTCTCGTCACTGTGATTGTACAGTTTGCGAATTTTGTCTTTGCACAAATACATCACCAATTATACTAGTTTAATCGCGTCCATGCATTGGGGCCGTTGTTTATTTGTGTATTTGCGCAGCAGTGTTGTGTATATGTGTGATAGTGCAGTGATGTGAGGAGGTTAGTGTCATGTCAAGTGTGGCGAAGAAGGATAAGCCGACCATGTCGGTGACGGCGCTGATCAACTGGGCGCGGCCTGCGCCCCCAGGGCCGCAGCAGCCCCCACCGGCGGCGCCCGCCCCTTCCACCAACATGCTCCAATCATTCGGAACGTCATCGAGTATACCCAACGTTGATTGCTCTATCGACTTGCAATGTAAATATGATTCTAATTTTATTTTGAATTTAATTTATTGACAGCTTTGAAGATTTAAGTGTAATGTACCTACACTGTTAGTAGAAACTGAATTTTTATTTAGATAATACACATAGTGATGATAAAACTAATTTTGATAATTAAGGAAAATAATAAAAATAATAAAATAGAAAAAATAATAATAATAAACACTCCACATAAGTCTATTTGCCACAAATAAGCAATTGCTGGGCTTTTTGAGTGTTTGTGTTGTCCTTTACTCCCTCACGGAAAGTAAAGAAGATGTCAAAGGTATAATATATATACTAGTTAAAAGTGTGCGATTCACTATTTCTTTTAAGAAGGTCAAGTCAATGTGGACAATGTTATGCTATCCTAGCATAACATTGTCCATATTTAAATAGATTTCTTAAAAGATGTGGTATAAATTAGACTGAATGTTTTATTAACTATCACATGTATACATCATGATATAAAAATTCTTCTTGAAATATTAAAATGTCAAATAACCTGCTTTTAATGCTGGTTCAGGGACAAGCTTAGATGATTTACGCTTGTTTGACATCACTCTCACTTTTTGCCTTACCAACTAAGCACGTATTTTGATGGTGTAGGTATGTGACGAACCCATCGTCTGCTAGTGGAATAATGTAGGTTATCCAGCCTTTATTTAGAAAAAAAGTACCACTGACACATTTGGTTGAAGCACATTTTGTAGTGTTTTAATCGCAAGTCTTATGTAGATATAAAGTCATGGCAATGCCTGGATGCTTTATAAAGTTAAAGGATTTTTAAATAAAGTAATATTTTCATAAATCACTTATACTCTGTCGCCTCTGTGGTTTAGCTGTCCGGTATCGAACTTGACTTCTTAAGGTTCCAGGTTCTTCCATTCCCAGGTCGGGCAACAAAATGGAACATGTACATTTTCAATTTTCTATTCAAAAAATAACGTTGCCCGGAATTGGATATGGGCCCGGTTGGTGATAGGATTGCCATCAATTACATTGTGGGACTTACGCCCGATTTCACCAAAAGCCCCTATACTTTTGGGGACCTTTTAACGTTACTTATGTTACTGTTTCCATATAAAACAGTCCCCTAAAATACGTTAAAAGTCTTCTAAAATATAGGGGCTCTTGGTGAAATCGGGCATTATTGTCTTCGGCTAGTCGTGGGTGCTTTGGTTGTGCCTCTGCCGTGAGGATACTTTATACTGTTCCATACAAATTTCAAATGATATTAGCCTAAGTACCATGTTTGCATTGCATTCCCAGGTTTAGTCTAATTTTTTACAATAAGTATTTATTTTTAAGAAATGACAAATTTATAACATTTAGTATGTAGGTAGTTTTTTTTTATTTTATTTTAGGTGGTATCTACCGAAACTTGTTATAGCTAAATTAACACAATGCTGCCAACTATAAAAAAAAATATGCCAAAAATTTCGAAAATAAAGGAAACAATATGTTCCTAATAGGGTTAAACTGGAACATAGGCTTTTAAACTCGTCCGCTCTAAAACACTTCACTTTATGGGAGATCCGTTAATAGTTACACAGCCTTGAGTAGCGTGAAATAAAGCAAAATTTGCACAACAATTTCTCGGACACGTCATTTTTTACTTGACACCAATATATCTGCTGCTCATAAACAAATGTCACAAAAACAATTACGTGTGTTGTGCTAATGTTTGTGAGTTTGTAAAATATAGGTCAAGAACGTAGTATACACCTATTGTGTCCACAGACATTATGTTATAAACTACACTTGTGCTGTTTCATGTGTCACATATAATTTATCATTGATTAAAATATAGCCTATCGCTTTTACTTCTTACATCACCCTTAATTTTAAAGTGCTGTGATGTGGTCATTTTATTTTAGCGTTTGTCCTGCCCCAGTCAGGATTTGAAACTGTATAGGATTTTGTGTAGGAAGTTAGAGCATTAGTCGGCTTGAGACGAAATGATACAGCTTCAAATCCTGTCTGGGGCGCAAGTTTTTTTCTTTAAAATTTTGAATTTAGTTACAAAAAACATGTTTGATTTGCAAACATAAGTTACTATTACTGACTGGTGTTAGGTACATAAAACTTTGACACGTTGAGTAATGGAGTAGTTTTTTGTTAATTTTTACCCCACAGGAACGAGGAATTAATTTAAAATGGGAGAAATAAAATAAATTAATAAAGAAATCTATTATAACGTAATTGATTACCTAGATTTCATCGCCTGTATTTAGTTATTTATACCGGTGGTACCGGATTGGTACCACCGCCTTACCTATTCCTGCCGTCACAACGTCATGATGTGTTCCGGTTCGGAGGGTAAGGTAGCCGGTAAACTTACTTTTGCTCGAGGCCTAACATCCCGACCTCAGGTTGGCAACGCACCATTACCACCTTTGGTGTCTCTAGGCGGCGTGATTTTTTTACCACCAGGAAATCCGTCTGCTTGTTTGCCTTCCTATAACATAAAATAAAATTAATTTAGGAAATTTTAATTAGTAGTCTGTCACCTGTCTGTCTCGATCCGGCGTCGGACTTGACTTCTTTAGGTCCCGGAATGGAACCCCGGATCTGGCAACAAAAGCAATTAGAAAATGTATATTTTCAATTTTGGATATGTACCCGGTTTGCGATAGGCTTGCCACCTATCACATTTTGTGAATTAGTGTCTCCGGCTAGTCGGAGTGCCCTAGTTGTGCCTCTGCCCACCCCTTTGGGGATATGGGCGTGAAGATACTTTCTTACTTACTTGTTAATTTAGTTCATATTTGATCTTTTAGTAAATAAAAATCTTTTATAAAAAAAAACAAAAAAGATGTAAGCTGCTTATCGAATGTACTGTATTATTACATAGGTACTGTAGCTTGCATCTTTTTTGTTTTATTAATAGGCTGATAAAAAAATGGATGTAAATGTCAGTTTTAATCTGAACGAAATACATAAACTTGTTATTTTTTTATTGAAATTTAAGTAGTAATCTGAATTCTGGAACATAACACAGTAATTATACTACGTTCAGAGAATGCGTTCCTGACACGTCGCGATTGAACTGACGACGTAACTTTATAATGGCGTTGCAGTTACGATAAACATATTATTGCTGGTTGTTTACCGTTTTAACAATTGATGAGCATTAAAACAACATTTTTATATCAATAATCAATTAATGTTATAATTTTGTGCCAAACTGAGTGTCAAATAACTTGGTAAACAATATTTTTTCTAAATCTAAACTGCGCTATTACAAGGTTATGTCAGCGCTTAAATTTGTTTTTTATGATTATTAA
>NJDC01000813.1:249683-261419 GCA_002245475.1 Calephelis virginiensis | reverse complement strand
TGACTTATAAGTACATTATTTTTTCATATCCTATTCAAAAAGTACTGATTGGTTCGTTGATAAGGTTGTATGAGCAAAGTGAGCTCATTCCTTCGAACACTCAACCAGGAATGTAATCTGTATATTAATACGTGATGCCAAAACTTTGGACCCCTTTTTACGAAAATTGCGCGAACGGAGGAGTATGAAATTTGGCACACTTATAGTTTATGTATAGGAGAAGTGCAGAACGCTAATACTTTTCAATAAAAATGATTATAAAGTACATTAAATCAATAAATAAAACATTACCCACAGTACCATGCATTTGATACACACAAACAAATATATTGATGATAACGTTAAAAGATCACAGATGGCGCACCAAAAAGTTTGGAAACAAAGTAGTTGGTCTTGAGAAATGAAGATGGCGTTCTTATCAATAAGATATTAAAACTTATTATGGCCGAATTTCGACCAATGGGCGACTACTTGTATGTTTTAAATTTGGAACATCAAAATTGGAATTTTTGATAATTTTATTGCAAGCAAACATATTTTAAGCAAAGAATGGACATAGGCTGTACGGCGACCAGCCTATACCTACCCGCTGAATGCAATATTTGTTTAATTGAAAAAGGGTGTTTGAGTGAATTTCTTTTCCACATTTTTTTTATTTTTGTTGGACAAATAAATGAGTTCATCGAATGAAAGTTTTGATTTAAAGTTATCTTCACGCCCATATCCCCGAAGAGGTAGGCAGAGGCACAACCAAGGCATCCATGACTAGACGAAGACACTAAGTGCCACAATGCGATAGTTGACAAGCCTATCCTAGGCCGAGCAACTTTATTTTTATTAGAAAATTGAAAACATGTATTTTCAATTTTTTTTTGTTGCCTGACCCGGGACCTCAAGAAGTCAAATCCGACGTCGGTCGCCAGACTACAGAGGCGATACCAGAAAATGTTAATCATGATAAAAAGTGTCATGTGAAAGGAGGATGAATATCAAAGTTTGTATATTTCATATTTTCAAATTTTTCATTCAGTCGTAAATTTGTACTTTGAATCCCTCACTCACTCAGAATTCTATGTTAGCTATTCTCGTTATGTTCGTGATACGAAATAGCGCCTTCGCCTTAATATTATAATTTTAGTTTCTTAACATTTACTATATACTATCGCATCTCTGCACCACAATTCATTTTTTGGTGAAAGCAATTATATTCTAAGTATTAAATTGTTCATATTGACTTTATATGATAAGGGATGTGATAACCCTATAGCCTAAGGACCCATTCTAGTAATTATAATACTAAAATTTAGATTATATAACTAATGTAAACAGATTGAGTGGGCTAGTATTACAATGATCGTCCGGAATGATTGCCGCAGACCGTTCATCATTTTATTCCGGTTGGTAGGCGGTTGGTACTCAGACTGCCAACGCACCTCTTTCAGCTTTTATGTATATCCGTATTTACGACTATAATGTCACCTAAACCTTGGAATACTTTAGTCTATCTTTATTAATAAGACGGTAAAGGTGGCTATGTTTCATACCATCGCGATCGGAAATCAGCTTCCCTTTCTTCAATTTAAAATAATACGAGTATAACTCATACAAGCAAATCTCAAATAATGAAGTATTTCAATGCTGAAAAGTTTCTTCCTTTTTTTATTCCAAATATGGCAGCGATGCCTAAATTACCTGAAGGCTTTTTTTATAATTATTTCGTTAGTTTTTAAAATGTATCATTTGACAAACAATATTTTTAACACTCGATAGAAAAAAGAGGAGTGGTATACATTTGACAGGTCTATGTTTGTACGTGTCTGCATAAGTTTTGTACGGCTGGACCGATTTCGATGCGGTTTTTTTTGGTTTGAAAGCTGACACGATCGAAATGGTTGTTAGCTTGGCATTTAGGTTTTGTCGGGGGATATTGACAATTTATAATTTTAGTGTTATTGTTTAAATATACATGGATGAATCGTGGACCGTATAATCGAGTACCGCAGCAGGGATTTTATTGTATAGTGCAGGGCTTCCCTAACTTATCTGCACTGTGACGCCCTTAAGACGTGTATTTTTGACGACGCCCATTAACCCACTCAGTATCAGAGTGGGAGGGGGCACCTCCGGATCAAGTACTTACCATTTATAATACAAGCCCTATTTTTAACGACTCCTCTTGACTTAGCTCGCACTCCATGGCCCAAAATATAGTTACTAGTTATAATAATTACAAGTTTAGTAACTGGTTCCTAAACTCGGATAACTCACTCGACGCGACGCCCCTGGGACAGTGCCACAACGCCCCTGGGCGTCGCGACGCATAGTTTGGGAAGCCCTGGTATAGTGATTTTTCTAATTTGGTAATGACCTTGTAGTGGTAATTGTGTAGTAGCATTTTATTGAATGTTTCATGTATACATACCTACGATTCCCAGTCAATTAACATTGCAAATTTTCATTTTATTACTGTTCGAGTAATTTAATATCACAATTTAAACCCGCTTTGTGTATTTTATAACTTAAACAAAACCTTTTCAAATATACATTGTATTATTGTCGTATTATGTGACGGAGTGGGACTATTATGGGGTTCGTCGTCATTAAATTTAGACACCTGTTTAACTAATAGCTGTCCAGAAACGACATTCAAACAATAACTTGTTACACGTGGATGGACAGCATATTTAATGGTTTTAGAATCCAATTTGTTCAACGAGTGTTTCATTATTTTTGTAGTAATCGCCTCTGTAGTTTAGCAAGCAGTCCAGCGTCAGACTTG
The DNA here is from genome assembly GCA_002245475.1 of Calephelis virginiensis. Lineage (NCBI taxonomy): Eukaryota > Metazoa > Arthropoda > Insecta > Lepidoptera > Riodinidae > Calephelis > Calephelis virginiensis. The sequence continues at coordinate 258,640 of NJDC01000813.1, read as the reverse complement.
ACTTCTTGAGGTCTCGGGTTCGATCACCGGGCCGGGCAAAAAAAATAATAGAAAATGTGTATTTTCAATTTTCTAATAGAAATATAATGTTGCCCGGGATTAGATGTGTGCCCGGTTGCCGATAGGCTTGCCACCTATCACATTGTGGGACTTTGTGTTTTCGGCTAGTCGTTGGTGCCCTGGTTGTGCCTCTGCCTATCTCTTCGGAAATATGGGCGTAATACTTTTGGTTAGATGGTTACTTTTGTTTGCTAATGTGGTAACTATGGAAAATAGTTACACGAGCAGGAAAAACTAGATTTAAGTTGACATTTCGAGATTGGTTTGTTAGTAAAATTGATTATCTTGCTTCTGCTTAAAATCGCTGATGTCGGCGAACGAACACGTCATATGAGAAGAAAGTTTTGTATTCCTCCTCTTTTTTTGTGTTAATAATGTAAGAATCCTTTCTAGAATAGGTAGGCTAAAGAACAACCAGAAAACACTCGATTAGTCAAAGGTATCTAGTTCCACAATATGATAGATGGCAAACCTATCGCCATAAGTCAAATTATATCATATATTATTATTATATTATCCAATCCCGGTCGTCGTTTTTTATTAGAAGTTTAGAAATATCTATATATTAATACATGATGCCAAAACTTTGGACCCCTTTTTACAAAAATTGTGCGGATGCAGGAGCATAAAATTTGGCACATCAACTATGTGGAGGAAATGTGCTAACGCTAATATTTTTCTATAATAATTCTTATAAAGTACATTAAATCAATAAATAAAACATTACCCATTCTATACCATGCATTAGACATATACAAACAAATATCTATATATGTATATTTATGATATTGGAAGTCAAACAATCAGACGGATTTCCTGATGGTAAGAAATTTACGCCGCTTAGAGACACCAAAGGTGATAATGGTGCGTTGCCAACCTGAGGCCGGGATGTTAGACCTCGAGCAAAAATAAGTTTACCGGGTACCTTACCCTCCATACCGGAACACGTAATGACGTTATGGCGGCAGGAATAGGTAATGCGGAGGTACCAATCCGGGTGAGTCGTTGCGAAACTCTAACACCTAGTAAAATATATTGATGATAACGATAAAAGATCACAGATGGTGCACTAAAAAGTTTGGAAAAAAGTAGTTGGTCTTGAGAAATGAAGATGGCGTTCTTATCAACAAGATATTTAAATTTATTATGATCGAATTTCGACCAATGGTCGACCACTAGTAACAATAAACATGTTTAGAATTGTCAGCCCCGGGAATCGAACTTAGGATCCCAGTAGTCAACGCGAACACCGTCCAACTAGACCACAGAGGCGATGATAATAATGGTTCTTCACGGTGAATAATATTCCAGCGACGCGTGATTAATCTCTGTGTGACAGGTTTGCATCGATCGAGTACCAACTTGACAAATTAGATGATCATTACAGACCAGTCTACGATTTTTATATATAAAAAAAGTATCTTCACGCCTTTATCCCCGAAGAGTTAGCAGAGGCACAACCAAGGCAAGGCACCCACGACTAGCTAAAGACACTAAGCCCCACAATGTGATAGGTGGCAAGCCTATCGCCAACCGGGCGCATATCCAATGACGAGCAACTTTTTTTTAAATTTGAAAATTGGAAAAACCCAATTTTCCTTTTGGTGCCCGACCGTGGATTTGAACCCGGGACCTCACGCAGTCAAGTCCAACAACTGAACCGCTAGATCATGCATTATATATACCTATGCATATAATAAAATTTGAAAATTGCTGTTACATTAATAATGAAGCGCAGTAAAACTACTAAAACCGAATCCCAACATTGGGTACCACGTCATGATATCCACTTTATCTATTAAAAAAACAGCATCAAAATCCGTTGCGTAGTTTTAAAGATTTAAGCATACAAAGGGACAGAGGACTTTGTTTAATACTATGTAGTGATATTTTATAGTATTAAGTATACTTTCCTTTACGATGATAAAAAATCAATTAAATAAAAACCGCTACTCGTATAGTTATAAAATTTATTTAGGATCAATTAGAAATCATAACCTATTTTTTATTATAAAGAACCATCAAAATCGGTTGGTATTGGTCGAGTGATCTCGCAACAAACACACAATGCAGTCAAATTGAAAACCTCCTTTTCTGGAAGCGTTCAAAAATACGAGTAGTAGACCAAACGCTACTAAATTTGCATAAATGCATACTAAAAAAGAAACCATCAAATTTCAAAATCGGTTGAGTGTTTGCGTAACAAACAAGCAGAAAAATTAAAAAAAAGCACAGTCAAATTTGAGAATCTCCTCCTTTTTGGAGTCGGTTAAAATGAACCTAGAACACATTTAGATCTAGGTTACTTGAATCCATACATAAACACATCATTTTTGTTATTTCTCTCGCACAACACTTCAACTAATGTACCAATACAGGTAGATCGGGTTTCCATTATTTGAAAGACTAGGCTTTTAAGTGCCAAGCTACAGCTTTAAGTAAAGGCATATATAGGTAATAGGCCTGGTTGCTGGGGAGTTTGTTTTGCCGTTTCTTCTCCTGACTGGCTAGGGTTGGCAAAGGTGGTAGTGAACAGCAGACAGGAATTAAATTAATCTACCTTTAAACTTGTATGTAATAAATTATGAAGTTTATTAAAAATATAAATAAAATATCGATTAAAAATAGAAATCAGTAAGTAAGTAAGTATCTTCACGCCCATATCCCCGAAGAGGTAGGCAGAGGCATAATTAGGAACACAATGTGATAGGTGGCAAGCCTATCGCCATCCGGACACATGTCCAATCCCGAGCAATTTTTTTATGAGATTCGAGATTTTTTTATGAGATATTTTAGGGATTCGAACCCGGGACCTCATGAAGTCAAGTCCAATACTTGGAACGCTAGACCACAGGGGCGACATAAATAAGTGCTGTGATTTAAATGTTAAAATGTATATAAATATTTAATTTCTCTAAATTTAATCAAATATTTGCACACTACAATGTGGTTGTCGAATATGTTGTATCCTTAAATATATTTGTAACAACTTTTTAACACACATATTCCGAAAATAAATAATTTTCATTTTTAGTTTTCAAATTTGGTAAAGTTGTAGCGGAGATATTATACTGGATTAGGATAAAGAAATGTATAATTTAATATCGTTCCAAGCAGTGAGAATACGCTAGTTTAACAATAATTCTTTATTATGTAAAAACTAAAATAACCGCCACTTTCAGTGTTTATTTGTGGCAACACTCAAGACAGGTGGGCGGGTAATTGACTGAGAGAGGTTACTTGTTTGTAAAATTTATTTTGGGTTGACCTTTGATGGTGTATAACAACTCGTAAATAAGATTCTCATATTTCAAAATTATATATAACCTAATAACAATAATTATTATAAAATACTAGCTGTTACCCGCGGCTTCGCCCGCGATAAATTGAGATGTAAGCTATCCTATCTCTCAAGTTGGATCGAACTGCACATGGTGTGCGAATTTTATTATAATCGGTTAAGTGGTTTAAGAGTCCATTGAGGACAAACATTGTGACACGAGATTTATATATATTAGATATATAAATTATTTTTTATACTTTATGCGACCGCATTAAGACTTTTTAAAGCATATTTTATGGTAGACTGGGCTCTGTTATCCGCAGCTTACTTACTGATTATAGCCCATTAATAAGGACTTTCATACAAATTTTCAACCTCTATTTCACCAACTTACGGGTAGATTTTCCAGAAACGCTTAAATACAATCTACTTATTTTTAATAAGAACCCAAAAAATAGAGTTTCATGTTTCTAACTTAAAAAGTGAAGGTCTTAAATGCACACTTTCAACCCTATTTTCAAAATTCCGTCCTTAGTAGGTGTCTACTCAATAATACGACCCCACTCACCAAATTCCATGGCTGTAACTCGAACAGTTTTTGCTCGGAGTATCATCTCCGAGCAAAATCAGTCAATCAGGACATGTTAATTTATAAGTATAGAAGACAGCCAATAAGCACATTCTTCTGATGGTAGGAGACAACTTGAATATAATAATAATAATAATAATAAATTTATTTTAAAACAAGACATATTTAACTTAAATAAGAATGAGACAAAAAAGTGAATTTTATATTAATTATACGACTTTCCATGGGTCCCCAAACTAGGCAAAGCCTGTGTCTTGGGATACCAAATTAGAATATACCAATAGATTTAATTACATTAAACTTATAGAATTTCTTTACAATTATCTAAAAGGATCGGAATAAGAAACATAAAAACAAAAAAAAGAACGAAAACAAAATACTAATTAAAATTATACAACTAACGAAAATATTTATACCTATTTTAAACTGAAGAGTTAAAGAAAATTAGCGCTTACAGCATTTGAACTTAGGATAGATTCAGTCTCTTCGTAGTTTAGTGTTTTTAACCAGGCTGTAGACACAATTGATGATGTAGAAAGGTTCATTGTTCAAGTGTATCAGTTTGAAATTAGAAAGCGCATGCTCCGCTGGTTTGGTCATGTGGAAAGAACGATAGATGAAAGATTGATAAAGCAGACCCGGGGAGAACAAGGTTTACATTCGACGATCAGATCACTCGGATATTATCCGAGGGTGGTGTCAGGATTCTCCGAAATTCATTACCCCTTTCATACAAACACGCCGGGCGTTTGTATGAAAGGGGTAATGAATGTGGAGGGAGCCAGACAGGTTTGTCATGATCTTGATGTTTGGAAGTGGATACTCTCTGCTTACCACGTTAGAGACTTGGCGATTTCAACAATTACAGCAATGGTTCGGAAACAAAGTAGTCTGTCTTGAAAAATGAAGATGGCGTTCTTATCAACAAGATATTAAAATTTATTATGGTCTAATTTCGACCAATGAGCAATCAATAGTAATCATAAACAGGTGGTAAGACCACGGAAACTAAAAAACACGTTTTTGAATTATATTGCTATAATGTTTCCAAGTCTGCGGTATAGGTCATACTAAATCAAATAACTATGAACTCCCCTAACGTGACATTCATTAATAATATTTAATTTAAATGCAAATATGTTACAGGCTGCGAACGTAGGTTGTATTGATATGAAATTCAGTATGTAATTACGAATACGATAAATAAATATACGTAATATGCCAAGTTAAAAATAATATGTGAACTATTAAAAATATGTACAGTACTACTATTTCAATTATGCGCTTCTGCCATATTCGTCAAGCTTCGGCAATCCGAATGTATTTTAAAGATATCTTTATAGAGTTGTTATTACACATCATTAATAATTTCGCATAAATTTAGATTAAGTCAGCCAATTTAAAAATAAAAGTATAAAGTGTAAATAGGGTAAAAATTGTAAAGACGAAACGCATAATTTAAGTAATAGTACTGTACGTTTATTTGCTTACATATAAGGCCCGTAACATACATTTGAAATTCCTTTACGGAATCCCGTTTCGAAATTCAGAAACAAGATGACGTCTCAAATAAATCAATTCATATTCCGTATGGAAAATTTCCGGATGCAGCAGCAGACAAGCAGACGGATTTCCTGATGGTAAGAAATTCACGCCGCCTAGAGGCACCAAAGGTGGTAATGATGCGTTGCCAACCCGAGGTCGGGATGTTAGGCCTCGAGCAAAGTAAGTTTACCGGCTAATTTACCCTCCAAACCGGAACACGTCATGACGTTATGGCGGCAGGAATAGGTAAAGCGGTGGTACCAATCTCGGTGAGTCCATAGATTTTGGATTTGGTGAGCTCAAAATTTTTACGAAATGGAATTCCGTAAATTCCGAATACATGTCGCGTTCCTAAAAGTATCATTATTTGTGAAGGATATCCAGTGATCTTTTGAAACCACATTGGGTTCTCAAAATAAGGACTTTTCGTAAGGTGTTGGTGGTTGGCATTTGGAGTAATGAAATTGAGGTAGCAAGATAACTCGAAAATAAGTAAATGTGCGTTAGCCTCTGTTGTCTAGCGGTTCAGGTGTTGGATTTGACTGCATGAAGTCCCGGGTTCGAATCTCGGGTCGGGCAACAAAAAGAAAATTAGGGTTTTCTATTTTTCTAATAAAAAATAATGTTGCTCGGGGTTGGATATGTGCCCGATTGGCGATAGCATTGCCACCAATGCCCTGGTTGTGCCTGTACCTACCTATTCGGGGATATGGGCGTGAAGACACTTACTTTTTACGTTTCTAATTCCTAGATAATTTGTATCGTATATTTGAGTTGTATTTTATAGTGCTAGAATTAATATTTATGTTGGGGTTCTTAGTGGAAATTTGACGACATCACTCGTTAGGATACATTATTTAAAATGTTGAATTATTTCATCGATGCAGTCAGGTACCAATTCTTTTCATGACGTACCGACAGCACCGACATCTACCGGGCCCAATGGATTTTTATACAATCTAGGACCCCCTTGAAATACACGTAAAAAATTTCAAACAAAGCGGTCCAGCTGTTCAGGAGGATCTAGTGAACAAACACACGTACAGCAGGTTTTAATACATTATCTAGCAGTCCGTCTTAGCTCCGCACGGCCGAAAAATCTTCTATGTTATTATAAACATTAACCTTCCTATCGAATCACTCTATTTATAAGAAAAACCGCATCAAAATCCGTTGCGCAGCTTTATATACATACATACTTCACGCCAACGTAAATAAAACATAATGTAGTTTTAAAGATCTAAGCATACATGAGAACAGACATCGACAGACTTGGTTTTATACTATGTAGTGATGTATAATCGATAATTTGTATTTACTTTGCTTCAAGTTTTTATATTCTCAGATCTATTTATACTACATTGTAGTATAGGAAGATATCAATCATCTGCCGTCCAAATTTGCCGGCCCTTCAATGTAGCAAAGCATAGTTAATATTATGGTCTACGCGAATTCATTCTATGAAGAAACTGGTTGTCACCTAGTTCTCTTAGTTTTGATACGTGAAAATAAAAATAAATATCCCTGGACAAGTTATTCAAATTGAACCTATCCCCAAAGTAAGCAATTTATATGCTTGTGTTATGGGTGTTAGTCACTGATACTAACACATAGAAATACTTTAATAGATACCAGAATAAATTTAATAAACAATCAGACCTGGAAACGCAGACATCTAAATGTTCATCACACAAATGCCTGTGAATATTGTGTATCAGTTATTCGCGTAAAAAATAAAAATAAAAAAGCTTAAGGATTTTCTGTTAGGAAACATTTTCAACAATCTCTCTGAGTTTGCTGAGTCTGAGTTTTTTGCATGTGTAATAAGTCCTTTTGGGCGAGAAAGAAGAGATCACATCAAACCCCAAACATTATCCAGGCAGCCAGCCGGCGATCATAATTACGCGAACCGTCTAGACATCGAGAATAGAAAGCATGCGTCTGCCTGTATGCAATCTTATGATATTCGCTATAACAAAACTGAAAAAAAGTGTTTTTAATAAATACTATCGTTTCTTTGCTTAGTATTGTGGGATCTTATTGATAGTGAGGTAGCAATTTTTTTTATGATGTTGGAAGGCAAACAGACAGATTTCCCGATGGTATGAAATTTACGTCGCCTAGAGACACCAAAGGTGGTAATAGTGCGTTGCCAACCTGAAGCCGGAGTGTTAGGCCTCGATCAAACGTACCTAAGCTTACCGGTTACCTTACCCTCCGTACTGGAACACGTCATGACGTTATGGCGGGAGGTATAGGTAAGGCGGTGGTACCAATCCGGACGAGTCGCTTCTTAACTCTACCACCTAGTCAAATGTCATGGTGTTAGTGACGGTGAGCCTATGCTCGCCTTTTAGGAGCTGCCTGGCAAGGAAGGTAGATGATCTATTCTACAAAGGAGCCCGGACCAACATGGGGAAAATGTGTTTTAAATTTCCAAATACTATCTCTTCTTATCGCCTCTGTGGTCTAGCGGTCTGGGTGTTGGACTTGACTGCGCGATGTCCCGGCTTCGAATCCCGGGTCGGCCAACAAAAAGAAAATTGTATTTTTTCAATTTTGTAATAAAAAAAATGTTGGTCGGGATTGGAAAGGTGCCCGGTTGACGATAGGCTTGCCACCTATCACATTGTGGGACTTAGTGTCTTCGGCTAGTCGTGGGTGCCCTGGTTGTGCCTCTTCCTACCTCTTCGGGGATATGGGCGTGAACATACTTTTTTTTATCTCTTCTTAGCTCAGTGTTGTGGTATCTTATTGATAGTAAGGTATTAAAATGAAAGAAATTCTTATTACTTTTGGGTAACAGATCTAAACGTCTTAAAATTTCGCTCTCTGCTGCAACTTCATACTGTAACTTTTGTGTGACGGATCTTAAAATTTCACACTCATCAATTTTTGAAAACGTGCCTAAAGAAGTTTAACTTGGAAAATTTCGATGTAGTCAATTTCAGCCTTTTATAAACCGACCAATACGAAGGAATAAATAATATGTATATATTTAATGTAGCTACAAAAAGCTGGCGTGGCTTTTTTACCATAATTTTTACTCAAAGAATTTCATTAAAAAATCATTTTACCGTTTTTATAATGAAGTTTTTAAGTAACTAGTCTTGGGATTGATTTTAGAAAAGTAAATATAGTTTGTGTGGTCAAAATAAATGACTGAATTTCAAGGTCAGAATCTTTTATCAAATAAATTATGATACATACTGTGTGTGTGCGTGTGTGTGTCTCGTTGGCTAATACCTAAACTAACTGCTTATATTGTGGTTAGATTTATAATATTTTCGAGAGGTTTTTACCACCTTTTTTATTATCACTACATAGTATAAATATACTCTTTGTATGCTTAAATCTTTAAAACTACGCAACAGATTTTGATGCGGTTGTTTTAAATAGATAAAGTGATTGAAGAGGTAGGTTTATATATTTTATAGCCGTGCAAAGGCGGGGCGGGCCGATAATTTAATTATATTTATC
>NJDC01000813.1:229565-249600 GCA_002245475.1 Calephelis virginiensis | reverse complement strand
ACACGATCTTATCTAACCCCATGGGAAGCAAATGGTATGCTTTTGATATGGATGTTAATAGTCAAGTTTCAACATATTAATTTGAGAAAACTAAAGGAATATTTGAGAAATTTAATGAGCAAGAATGTAAAAAAAAAATGTTAAAGGCGAATTCCTTAACCAATATATAGTATTTTTTTTATCATTTACTATAATCTCATTTAGTTACAACCTGATTTTTCTTTGATGTCTAGATTTCTCTCAATTATTTATTATGTAGTACATAGTTGCTTATCATGAGTGTAGTGATTCTGTCTGTTGAGTATTAATAAAAAAAGTATCTTCACGCCCATATCCTCAAAGATATAGACACACAACCAGGGCACCCACGAATAGCCAAAGATACCAAGTCCCACAATGTGATAGGTGGCAAGCCTATCCAATCTCGAGCAACATTTCTTTTTTTTTTTTGGATAATTCGAAAAACCAATTTTTCTTTTTGTTGCCCGACCTGGGAATCGCACCTGGCACCTCATACAGTTAAGTCCAACACTTGAACCGCTAGACCACAGAGGCGAAAATAAATATTTTTATATATTATAATAAATATACATTTCTATTAGACAGTGAAAATTCCGTCAAAATCGAATATAGTCATTTAAAAGTTTAGCAACACATAAGCTCAAAACATTTACATTGCTTATCTATATAAGTCCGTTATCATTTCGCTATTATCAATCCTAGTTTCTACTACGCAAAACGGAGAACCTTTTGTGAGTTGTTCGTCCTTAATGTACCTTTATATCGTATATATATATATAAAAAAGTATATGTGTCCGTCTAGACGAGGTGCACACAACGATCGTATCAAAATCACTGATATAGTTACCGCTACGATGTCATCTTACAAGTTATTTTTTTTTATATAAGACTAGCTGACCCGGCGAACTTCGCTTCGCTTGACATTGACAGTTTACATCGAGCTGTATGAAAAATTATGAAGTTACTAAAATGGCTATTAAAAAATAAGGATTAGTGATAAAAGGGTATTAATTTAGGATTGTATATATTTTTAATGCCAGATTATAGAAAAGTAAAATCAAATAAATTTGTTCAAAATTAAAAAAAAATGTTAAGGGTGAACAACACTTATATATATACACTAAAAATTATGACACGAAAATTTGATTTTATAAGAAGTACTTCTCGTGCTGAACCGGGTTCCCTATGTAAAATGGACCATCTACCTCCCTGTCTGTACGTTTATTCATTACGGCTATCCAAAACTTGCTGTCCAAGATTGATATTTTGATCCACTTTTATGTTATCGCTTTCCAATAACATATCTGTGGACAGGATAAATGTGGCAATTAGGCATAGGATAGACCGGCGGATACGCAGCTATCTAGATTGCTTAAAATCCATCTTTAGAGATACATTATTAACATTGGCCGTTACTCTCCACTATACATTTAATATGACTTAACTCGTATAAGATAAGTCTCAATAAATAATAATAATCTAGCCGAAGTAAAACTTCTAAAACCGGAATTGGATTTTAATGAGTAGGTTTACTAAAAAAAATAAGTTTTTCCCCTTCGTTTCCCTGGGATTCTATCATCAGATCCAGTCTCGGTGGCAATGGTACCACCTTAGTACACTTTTAAACATTGATTTACTCTTGAATCTCGATATCATGCGAATCGGTATTGAAATCGTATATTATGTCACCTTAGGTACTGTTGAACACAGTACGTCTACGTACTAGCAGATTTTTAACATTTATTTAGTCGCCTCTGCGGTCTAGCGGTCCGGGTGTTGGACTTGACTGCATGAGGTCGTGGGTTCGAATCCTAGGTCAGCCAACATAAAGAAAATCGGATTTTTCCAATTTTCTAATTAAAAAAAAATTTGGTCGGGATTGAAAGTGTGCCCGGTTGGTGATAGGCTTGCCACCTATCACATCACATTGTGGGACTTAGTGTTTCGGCTAGTCGTGGGTGCCTTGGTTGTACCTCTGTCTACCTCGTCGGGGATATGGGCGTGAAGGTACTTTTTGTTCATTTACAAATAAATTCAAAGAATCTGATAAAAATTTTATTGTTTACTATTAACTAAAATATGTTAATAAATAATAATTCGCCTGTATTGTGTTCAAGAATACCTTAACTGACTTACTCCATTCTAATTTTCCAGTATTGTATGAATCGAGCTTCAAGAGTGACCCAACTGAATGGTCATAGAAATCGACAAACATACATAAAAATATGGGAGTCGTTCTTATAACCTCTTAAATTTTTCGATGTCGTTAAAAAAATGTAGTATACTAGCGACCCGCCCCGGCATCGCACGGTCATGAAATATGTTCATTTCGTGACCGTGCGAAGCCGGGGATAAACCTTCCTCTTCAATAATTTTATCTATTAAAAAAACGCATCAAAATCCGTTGCGTAGTTTTAAAGATTTAAGCATTCAGAGGGACAGAGGAAGCGACTTTGTTTTATACTATGTAATGATTCTCTTTAGGACTAGTTGGTTGCGAACTATTCAGTTCAATGGCGCTGTGCCCTCAGGACTAATCGTGATTTTTACCTCCATCATGCAACATGGCTGGAACATCATACAGGCTGTCAAGGTCCCATATACATATACAAATTTGAATGTATATTAATTATTATGTTAGAGTAATGGAAAGAGGCAGCTGGGCAGGTGTGTAGGTAGCCACTTGGTGTGAAGATGTGCATATGAATGTGCGTATATAATTTGACAATTTTTTTTATTCAAATTTGTAATTTTAAGAATTTTCCACCTTGATGTCTCTGAAGGCAAATTTTAACAAAAGTAGCCCCATTAAGTAATTTTTTTTATGGTTATGAAAGTTGACTCTGGAAAAATTTTAAGCCCTGCTTGGAAAACATAAAATCGCCTATTTTGATTTTTAATGTTAAGTTGAAAATTTATGTCTTGGTTCTCTAAACGTAAAGTTTTCACTTTACACTTAGATTTCCATCAAAGTTAAAAAGTTGGATCTTTTAAGCGAAAAGGTACAACTCATGGCTATTCAGATACAAAAACAGAAATCCTAAAAAGTCATCTATTTTTTTTTTGATTTTTTTTTCAAGGTGGAAAATATTCAAAACACACAAAAAATTTAATGAATACCTCAAAGACTATGAAAAATCGCAGAACATAGATAAATATGTATATGTCCAGGGGGACAAGCTACACGAATTGAATCTAACCCCAAAGTAAGCAAATTATATGCTTGTGTTATGGATGTTAGTCAACGATTCTAATACAAATATATTACTTAAATAGATACCAGTATAAATTTTATAAAGACCCAGACCCGGAAATGCAGACTTCTAAATGTTCATCACACAAATTCGTGCACCCGTCGGGAATCGAGCCCGAATCAAAGAACATACATAAGGGTTACCTAAGATGGGTCCTATCTCTGGAATTCCGCTTGATACTACTTTTTCTGACACCTTTATACTGCGTCAAAGTTGATCAAAGAGCGGACCAATCAATAAAAAAATGTGTCTGCTATAGCCTATATTAGCTAGTGTAGTCTATAGTAATAGCAACATAATTTTGCTATCCAAATTTTTAATTACATTTAAATATTCGGCGCTAATATTTTAGAGATGAACAATAGACACAAATACTACTTCAGAATGGAATATTAAAAAGTATGATAATTTATGACATCATAATATTAACTTAGGAAAATAAATCACCAAACAGGTAGATATTTGATATTGTTTTATCCATATTATAAATAGATGTATTTTTGTTAATTTGTTTTATGATAATGTCCATTTAGAGCACGGTAGGAAGCAATAAAACACTATTCGCATTAGGTTCGATTATCGACGTGGACTTTTATTGCTTTTTTTTACTTCGGAGGCTTGCAGTGCACAAAGACGCGGAAGCGAAACTCAGAGATAGCTCTGTTTTGAATTTTGTATCGTATCATAGATATTATATCGCCTCTGTGGTCTAGTGGTTCAGGTGTTGCACTTGACTGCATGAGGTCCCGGGTTTGAATCCCACGTCGGGCAACAATAAGAACATTTGTTTTTTCCAATTTTCTTATAAAAAAAAAACGTTGCTCGGGATTGGATATGTACCCGGTTGGCAACAGGCTTTCCACCTATCACATTATGGGACTTAGTGTCTTCGGCTATTCGTGGTTGTGCCTCTGCCTATCTCTTCGGGGATAAAGACGTGAAAATGCTACTACTGTTACTACTATGCCATAGATATTGTTGCTTTTTACTTCGGAGGCACAGAGGGAAGCGATAGCGAAACGTCGAGATCGCTCTGCATTGGTTTTTGTATCGTACCTACCATTGTACCTACCTATTGCTTTTTGATTGAGAGGCATGCAGGACACAGCGAAGAGAAATCGAAACGCAGAAGTTGCAATGTTTTCAGATTTGCATGGCACTATAAAGCTTTATGGACGCTGTATCTCAATAATAAGGGCTCTAGACGGATGTAATCACTGCTTTCCAACCGTTTGGACAGTTCATCCAAATATGAGAATAATCGGAAGATGATAACAAAGTTTCCTTCAAGGTTACTTTTGTTAGAAGGCGTATTTACAAGCGTCTAGTCTTCTGAAACACTGCCGCTATTTATACGTAAGTAAGTATCTTCACGCCCATATCCCTGAAGGGGTAAGCAGAGGCACAACCAGAGCACCCACGACTAGCCAAAGACACTTAGTCCCACAATGTGATAGCGGGCAAGCCTATTGCAAACCGGGCAAATATCCAATCCCGAGCAACATTTTTTTTATAAGAAAATTGGAAATACCACATTTTCTTTTTGTTTCCCGTTGCCTATTTATTTGTCGCGAAAACGGGGCTTGCTGATTTTAGTTGTCATTTCGTTTCGCTATTTGTGGTAGACGGATATAACAATTCTTTACTAGGTGATAGTGTGCTGGGTGTGCTCCGATTGATACCTATTCCAAAGTTTTATTGGACGCTGTAGTCGTGCTTTGTGCTGGAGAATAGGGGAACCTGTGGGTTTATGGTCCATAAGAAGGCGACGCAACATCAATGTCTATGAGTATAGGCGATAATCTAAGAGTCGTCTGCTTTGTCGCTTTTCTAATCTTACAAAAAAGTCTGACTTCACAATATTTTCTAATTGTACTAATGTATTTTTTTATGATAGTGGAAGGCAAGCAAGCAGGCGGATTTCCTGATGGTAAGAAATTCACGCCACCTAGACGTACCAAAGATGGTAATGTTGCGTTGCCAACCTAAGGCCGGGATGTTAGGCCTCGAGCAAAAGTAAGTTTACCGGCTACCTTACCCTCCGAACCGGAACACGTCAAGGCCAAGCATTGGACGTTATGGCGGCAGGAATAGGTAAGGCGGTAGTACTGATCCGGGCGACCCGCTACGAAACGCTACCACGGACGGTAAGCCTATGTTCGCCTTTTACGAGCTGCATGGTGGGAAGGCAGATGATCTATTCTGCAAAGGAGCCCGGACCAACACGGAAAAAATTAGTGTTCTTTTGGAATTTTACATGCAAGATAGACTAGCACTTGTCTTCGTATTTTTTCTTATTCATAGTAGCATATCGTATGATAATAATGGGCGGCTAACTAGCAAAAAACTGTTTGGTTACGTGCGTACTTACTTGTGTAAATGGAAAATTTTGTTTTATAATATCCCGACTGCTGGCACGCGTGACATTTTTAACTGACGACAAAAAAGATAAAAGGTTTCGACTCGACAATTCGACTGTATGTTTGTTACGCGATTACTAGGTTAATTACTAACCGTAGATGATCTTTTTTTAAAAAGGTAAATTCCGAGGTAGTGACATGCCAATTTTATAATACGACTAGTGGTTTTTGAGTCATATTTATTAATGCATAATTTTCTGTTTACGATGACGACGTCAACGTTATGGTCGTCAAGAGAGGCTATAATCTAGACAATATTGAGAATAACTCAAAACTATTGGTAGAATCTCGATGAGATGTATATGGGACCATTTCGGAATTTTTACTATTGCCTCTGTGGTCTAGCGGTACGTCATCGGGCTTCACTTCTTGAGGTCCCGGGTTCGATCGATCGTTCGAGCACCAAAAAATAAAATTAGAAAATGTATATGTTCAAAAATAACGTTATATATATATATGCCCGGTTGGCGATAGTTTGCCACCTATCACTCTGTGGGACTTAGTGTCTTTGGCTAGTGCCTCTGCCTAGCTCATCGGGAAGATACCAAGTATACTATAATATACAATCTACAAAAAATCGCGACTGATAATAAACTAGTCGGAGTTAATTTTGTGCAGTTTTACTGTGCTTGATTATCTGCGTGTATGTTTATATATTGGCGTGTAGGATCCTTTAATATTTCATATGCACTTCGACGTATTTATGCGATTGATAAAGTGGAATTAATTCGATTTAAGTTTTCAAGTCTATGCCATATAATTCATATGCTAATTCCACTTACTGCTTCGCTCGCGTTTTGAAATATATTTTTATGAGTTGTATCCTATAAGTTAGAATCACTACATAGTGTAAAACAAAGTTGCTCCCTCTGTCTCTTTGTATGATTAAAAATCTTTAAATCTACACAACGGATTTTGATGCGGTATTTTTAATAGATAAAGTGATTGAAGAGGAAGGTTTATATGTATATTAAATACCCGTGAGGGCTGCTAGTGATGTATAAACTATATTTCTGTAAAGTGCCATCTAAATTCGTTCAGAAGTTTTTGCGTGAAAGAGTGACAAACATCCATCATTATCACAAATTTTCGCATTTAAAATATTATGATTTTAAGTCTAAGCTGTGTTCCACAAAAATTAGTATATCGGACAAATCGGATTCTAAAATTTAAGTAAAATCGCAGACACGTTTTCCTGTGGGTGTAAAGTCGCTTATATAAATAAATAAATATTCCTGGATAAGGCATACAAATAGAATCTAACCCCAAAGTAAGCAAATTATATTCTTGTGTTATGGGTGTTAGTCAATGATACTTATACATGGAAATACTTAAATAGATACCAGAGTAAATTGAATAAACACCCAGACTCGGAAATGGAGACATCTAAATTTTCATCACACAAATGCCATCCCCCGTTCAGTTTCAGTTGATCAGTGTAGTTAAGCGTGTACCACCCAACCAACCACTCGAGCAACGAGGCACCTATATAGGCGTATATAAGTTTATTTTATGGATAACATCTTAAGCTAAATGAATAGCAGACTAATTTGTGAATATTCGGCTTACCTGAGGCGGGTGGGATCGATCAAGGTCCGGGATTACTGTTTTGTAAAATAAAGAATATAGGTTACAGCGAGCGAAGTGCAAAAAACTCATTAGAATTGCAAAATACAGGCTATCTAAATGGGCGAAGGCCAGCGAGACGCAAAAACACGAAGTGATCCCAAACTAATCTAGATGCAAACTTACATTTTGTTTTATGGATCTCACTAGAACATATTTGTTTCGATTTATATTCATACATACATATCTTCACGCCAAGTCCCTTACGCGTAGGCAGAGAATAGCAGAGTGCCAAACCTCACGATGGCAGACCTGCCTGGCTTCCTCCACATTCCACATCAATCATTCCACACATCCCTTGTCATACAAACACATGGTTTCGGAGACTCTTGACACCACCTTCGGCTAACAACCGAGCGATTTGATCGTGTAAATGTCAGCCGTGGTCTCCCCGGGTACCTACAACTATCCACATTCGCATTGTATATCTACTTTGTCAATCTTTCATCTGTTATTCTTTCTACATGTCCGAACCAGCGGAGCATGCCCTTTCTCGTTTAAACACCAATATTTTCTTTCAATCCCACTCTTTCTCGGATCTCACTGTTACGAATGCTGTCAACGAGCGTTACACCACAGATTTTCCGTTTTTATTTTTGTTGGTCGACAACAAAAACATAAATAAGCGCATTAAAACTCCAACAACCGACACCAAGTATTTCATCAGGTTCTTTTTTCGAAATCCGAAATGGTCTCACTTATCTTGGCGACCTCACCATAGATGAGGTCTCAAAAACCCATTAAGGAAGAGCTTTTGAACCAATATCAATCAAACTTTCGCATGTAAATAAATCTAAATCGATTTAAAATTTATCAAGTAAATACATATTTCATTAAATGATAAACTGAGTGTTTTAATAACGTAGGTTGCTGAATGCTATTTCTTATAGCATACGAAGGCAAACAAGCAGACTGATTTTTTATGGTGAGCTCTAAGTCTCAGGGTCCAACAACTCTGTTCCTTCCAGAAACTCTGCCAGGTTCGAGAAATTCAGTTGCTCATCATTCACCATGGGATTAACTTTCGTAAGCTTCTACACTGTTACAAACGGCTACGTGGATCTGTTTCGCGTAGATAGCCCTCAGGGCCCTTACCGTGAGTTTGAAGCTTGTCAAGTTTACTATACTCGCTACCGACTCTGTAAATTTTTCGTATGAAAATTTTCGACAGCGCCTCTATCGGTAACTACAAGAAACATATTTTTAGACTAAAAGTGTCATAGATTTCGACACGTAACTTGCCGAACGTAATCTATACCGACTCATGGTAAAGGCGCTGTTGTATTATTACTATGGAAATACTATGTGCGGTTTCGTTTATCAAGGTCTTGTAAAGTATTTCACCATATAAGATCTGTACTCCTATCATGAACATTTTGCGATTTCGAATAGTCAAGTCGAATAATATTAAAGTACTACTGTTTAAATTATGCGCTTCAGCTTTACACTTTTTACTCTTTTTACATTTTATATTTTTATTTTTAAATTGGCTGACCTAATCTAAATTTAAGCGAAATGATTAAATATGTACTAACAACTCTATATAGATATCTTTAAAGTACATTCGTATTTCTGAAGCTTGAAGAATATAGCCGAAGCGCATAATTTAAATAGTACTACTGTAAACGTATTAACGTAATCGACTCTAATTAAATAACAAATATTACTCTCGAGTAGATAGATGAAAATATATTTTAATGTAGTAAAATACAGTTTTACACAGTGTGTATTTTTTTCTTAAATTAATTTATGTTTTTTTATATTATTTGATACGTTATGAGTACCTGATTTAAATATCTTTAACTTGTTCTAGAGCTAACACGGTATAAGTAACTTCGGCCATTCATGCGTGCCCTAGTTATACTTTTTTAACTTCAAACTTATTTATTTTGCTAAAATAGGGTGACATATGATTATACAAAAAATACATGCACTTATTCCTATTTTGCGAATTTACTGGCGTACAAAAATAATTACTACTCTCCAAAATCATCCTTAGACTTATAATAAAAAAAAAATATGTTATTAACGGTGCTAATGCCGAGCGGCGAGGTGCAGCCCCTCCAAATAACCCACCCAGTAATAAAAACGCATCACCATGTCAAGTTTTGGTGCTGTCTGTGCTGTATGTAATAGTCCAATCCAATTAAATGATGTTTCAGACTTCATAGTTCTCTCTTTTACAAATTTTCTTGTATTAGTAAAAACCACAGAATTAGCGACACATTGGCCATTCAAAAAAACGCGTGTAGAGTTAGAAGCTTAATGACATCTACGATATCTACGACTATGACATCTAATATCTTTTTGACAGTGCGAGACATATTGACTTGTCTTGGCAACATTTTATATAAATTGTTTTCAATTGGATTTTATGAATTTTTGTAAGTTCAATTTATACGACAAATCAATCTCTGCCAAAAAAAAAATTCTTAACATTTAATACGTTGAAGTGTGTGGAAGGAGGTTATAACTAAAGTCATTACATACTTTTTGTGTCCTTTGAAAGTCCAAATTTTTTTTAGGTATATCTATGATAATGTAATGTAACCGACACATGATTAAAGGTAGCCATAAACTAATCGCAAAATTTACAGAAAAGTTTGATTTAAGTGCTTTAACACTTTCTCGTTTGTGGAATGAATCAATTTGAAACAATTTTTTTTAAAGATGAATATTGATTATACTAAAATCTATTGCACAATATAATAAATAAATATAATAGTAGCAGTAAGCTGTAGTATATGTGGAAAGCTCGAAGGAGCTTTCTATAAAAATTGTTTTGGTATTTTGTTTAATGTTTGTTGGAAAAATATGTATGCTATAATTGAATGCATTTACTAATCGATAGTACGTTTAATTAAAGTCATAGCGCCATCTGTTTTTCGTAATCGAACTAATATACTCCTTAAACTAGTGTCTCATGTAAGTTAGGACAGCGGATGAAACTTTCCGATTTTCTTGTTGTTTGTCTAGTAATACTAGCGTTCATACCATATGAATGTTGATGAAGATCCATCAGATGTTAGCTATCTGTCAGCGGTTTTTAGATATCAGTAACATCTCAAGTACCTATATGATCTACTTGACTGAAATTTTCTATTTTTAATAATCGTAACGCCCATATCCCCGAAGAGGTAGGCAGAGGCACAACCAGGGCACCCACGACCAGCCGCAGATACCAACTCCCACAATGTGATAGGGGCAAGCCTATCGCCAACCGGGCACATATCTAATCCCGAGCAACTTTTTTTTACCAAAAAATTGAAAAAAACACATTTTCTTTTTTGTTGCCCGACCCCAGAATCGAATCCGGAACCTCATGTAGTCAAGTCCAACACCCAGACCGGTAGACCACAGAGGCGATTAAGTCGACTACAGACACTATACCCTTATTTTTTTTCATCAAAAGTTAGGAGGGTTAAAAAATGCGACGATGCGCTTCGAATAAAGGTAATTAGGTTGTGCCCTCGCGCTTGGCTTTGTTCGTTTTTGCGCAGGCGCTCCCGTGGTCCCAGATGCTAAGATTTATAAAAATACATACATATCTTTAAGCTAAGTCCCATATGGGGTAGGCAGAGATTATCGAG
The DNA here is from genome assembly GCA_002245475.1 of Calephelis virginiensis. Classification (NCBI taxonomy): domain Eukaryota; kingdom Metazoa; phylum Arthropoda; class Insecta; order Lepidoptera; family Riodinidae; genus Calephelis; species Calephelis virginiensis. The sequence goes on along the minus strand of NJDC01000813.1, from coordinate 238,689 downwards.
TGCCAAACCTCACGATCCTGACAAACCTGTCTGGTTTCCTTCACATTCATTACCCTTTTTATACAAACACGCTGGTTTCAGACACTCTTGACACCACCCTCGAATAATATCCTAGCGATCTGATTGTGAAATATAGGTGGTATGTAGGTAAACGGAGAGACCGTTTACCTACATCCATGCACATACGCATTTTATATCGGCTTTGTCAATTTTTCATTTGTCATTCTTTCCACATGACCGAACCAGCGGAGCATGCCCTTTCTCATTTAACAACTTAATTAAACCTTTCAATCCCACTCTTTCCCGGATTTCACTGTTACAATTAATATTATATATTATACACACTATAATTTAGTTATAAATATTAAGGTTAGGTGTCTCTTGATTCGACTTCACTACTCGAAAGTGCGGTATGTTCTTGCTAGAGGTTTGAAACTTAGCTATACATTATTAAAATAATCTACAATTCTATTGACCGCCTATAGCTGAAATGGTATGCGTGTTTTTTTCACCTTGAGTATAAATACTTTTGAACATGTGTATCATGAACTAGTCTAAAGTCGCGACTTCTGTTGTTCGGTTTCAAACCGTTGAAATAATCTATGTCTTTTTAACACACTCGGGTTTCATTCCCAATAGGGATAAGCTATTCTGCAATGAACATAGAGTGTGTGTGTTTTTTCAATTCATTTCAATGTCTATTTGTGTATTTCTGTTTACTAGTCTTTCTGACTTAATACAACGTATATAATACACACACAAACAAAAACGTATATAATAATAATTATCATCATCATCATCGTCTGTTTCGTTATAAGTTTAAGTTTGAAACTCTACCACCTAGGGTAGAGTTTCGCAGCAACTCTTCCGGATTGGTACCACTGCCTTACCTATTCCAGCCGTCATAACATCAGTGCTTGCCATTGACGTGTTCCGGTTCGGAGGGTAAGGTAGCCTTTAAACTTACTTTTGCTCGAGGCCTAACAGCCCTGCCTCAGGTTGGCAACGCACTAGTATCACCTTTGGTGTGTCTAGGCGCCATGAATTTCTTACCATCAGGAAATCCGTCTGCTTGTTTTCCTTCAAATATCATAAAAAAATCATCATCTCGTTTCAGATTAAAACATACTACCACGTATACAACACTTAAATATAAGTTTAAAATTTCAGATCTTATCTTACACTTTAAATGTTATAATTCTATATAATATGTTAATTTCAATATAAATTAATCACATTAATAAAAATAAATAAATAAAATCAAACCAAACATTTTTATCAAAATAAGAATACAGTATAAAATTTGGTAATTGTTTTTTTAAACACAGGATTCACACAATTATAACTAATTAGATTACTTTAGTCCCAAGTGCCTACTTATATTAGTTCGCTTCAACATGACGTCAATGCATGTAAAATGCATTTATCGGTACGCCAATTCGAATTGTGAATACTGAGATTCAATTCATGGGCCACACACCTTAGATTGCGGCCAAAATCCAAGCTGACTGTGGCCAAAGCAACTGGACTTCTCAAAAGATGTATGTAAAACTAGCTGTTGGCCGCGGCGTTACCCGCGTGTTTAATGGTCCTACAGGAACATTTTTTGACGTGACAACGTCTTATAATTTGATGGAGCCGGCTGCACGCACCAAAAAACATGACTCATGCGTCGTTACCTCGCTCTAAAGTGTGCCATTTAAGGCTTGAAGTGCAAGCGAGAGCGCGGAACGAGCGACAAAGAGGCAAAAATGGGCATCCGTTCTTATGACGCTGTCACGTTCAACTATCGACGGTAAACCGACTTTACAGACAACCGCTTTTTTGGGATAAAAACTATCCTTTGTGTTAATCCAAGTTAACCTATGTGTGTGCCAAATTTTATGAAAATCGGGTCTGCAGTTTTTGCGTGAAGCAGTAACATACAAACATTCGCATTTATAATATTAGTAGGATTATTAACTTTACAGGCAGGGGGAAATAGACCATGGACAGCAGTGTTTCGCAATTACCCACTTGCTGACAGCAATTTACCTTAACCTTTCGCGTACGAAGAAATATACGTATTAACCATTATGCACAAATTATACCTACCTTTAATAATACATCACATTCAATTCATCAAACTGATTAGTTATTACCCGCGGCGTTGTTCGCATTTTAAAGAGAGTGGCGAGTAAGCTCTTTAAAAATTTAATAATACTTTAATATTTTAATATCTAAATTTTATTATCTTGTTGATAAGAACGCCATCTTCATTTCTAAAGACCAACTACTTTGTTTCCTGAATAGTTAGTGCGCCATCTGTGATCTTTTATCGTCAACATCAATATACTTGCTTGTGTGTGTCAAGTGCTTGGTAGTGTGGGTAATGTTTTATTTATTGATTTAATGTACTTTATAAGCATTATTATTGAAAAATATTAGCGTTCTGCTTTTTCCTACAAATAAACTGTAAGTGTGCCAAATTTTACGCTCCTGCGTTCGTGCAATTTTCGTAAAAACGGGTCTAAAGTTTTGGCATCACGTATAGATTTTGTGATTAGATTACGAGTATATTTTCGGGATGATTTTGTCATACATGTACCGATAATGTTTAGGAGATCTAAGATTCAAAAAGCTGAAAATCTATTGCAAAGGAAATTAGTAAAACATTTTGGTTTGTAGATTTTACGTAACCACATCATATGTATGTATATTTGTGTCAATTGTTTCTTCATATACGTATGTTATCTTAAACGTAAGCATGTTGTATGTGCTATGTATATTAATTTGTTTTTGTCAGAAAGTCTTTTAAATAGACTAAGTTGAAAGCATTTTGTTTCATTATCGCTTAGCAAATAAATCCTAGTTTAAATTTTTACGTGCCATGGTTTTATTATTAGACATTCCTACGTTTCAGAGTTTTTGTGAGAGAAATGCTCAAATAAGTTTCCTATATTATATTTTTTTATTGTTTTTGCTGTGTATTTTGGTGATAAATTTAGAATGAAAATATTTTAGTTCCATCTCAGGACATTTAAAGCTTCAAAGTCAGTTTGAAATTTCAATTAAGGTTTATATTTATTCGTTCACCTCAAATGGGATTAAAATGTAATTCTTTGTATTTCGGCGAGTTCAAAATATTTGAATTGTTAATAAAATAATGTATGCGTCGCGTCGGCATGTAAACTCCGTCAGCTACCTACTGACGGTGTTTCTGTTTAGGGCTGTCAACGCACAGTTTTTTGGAAAAGAGTACTAGACACGATAAAATAAATACATGAAATAAAGTAAGGGGGCGTCCATAAATTACGTGAGGTGTTTTTTTACATTTTTTAACCCTCCCTCCCCTCCTGGTGAGAAGTCGTGAGATTTTATTAAACCCCCTCCCCCACCTCCAATCTCACGTGAGATTTTTCGAAATATGGGTTTCTTATTTAAATGTATTGGATTTTTACAGCAAAGGCTTTTAGGCTCAAAAGATACTATTGGAGCCAACATGCCCGTATGATGTCAAATGTCCATTAACCCCTTGCTGGTCCGGGCTTCTTTGCAGAATAGACCATCTGCTTTCGTGCCGGGTAGCGTGTAAAAGGCGAGCATAGGTATTGGCATTAAAGCCTTGCCTAATCCTGCCGCTATAACAGTGCTTGTCGTTGACGTGTTCCGGTTGGAGTATAAGGTACACTCGCTTTTACACGAGGCCTAACCTCCCAACGTTAGGTTTGCAACGCACCATTACCACCTTTGGTGTCTATAGACGGTGTGAATTTTTTAGCATCAGGAAATCCTTGTTTGCAATCCAATAACATAAGAAAACCTAATTGATTATTTAAGTGAATTGAGGTATTTGGTACAAAACAAATAAACGGTGGTTTGACATTCAGTAGATGTATAAAGTCGAGTAGGTATGAATGAAATTATTTTCTTTTGAAGGAATTAATGAATGATCTTCATCGTATTACGATTATGCTTAAGATTAAATCTTAAGCATGTACAGTATGGACGAAATGGACCAAAATACTATTTTTTTGTGATTGAAGCAAAAAAATTGCGTGATATTTGCCGAGACCCCCCCTCTCTCCAACGTAAGATTAGGTGAGATTCGAATTGACCCCCTCCCCCCACTTAAACATCTCACGTAATTTGTGGACGCCTCCTAATGAATAAAATAATAAAAAAAACGTTATCGCCAATGTGTATAATAAAATGCCAAATAAACTAGTATGAAACGGTTTATTATGAAAAATCTATATGAAACTACTTATACGACATTCGAATTTTGTCAATGACTAGTTGTGCCTACTAGACTTGGCTAGTTATTTACTAATAACAGTTTGTATTCAAAAATAAAATTTAGTTTTATAATTTTTCTCTCCTTTTAAACTTGTTGTTTCGCAACCAAAATTAACTGAATTTAGCGGGACTAATTAACAGTATTTTGTTTTTTTATGTATAGTGTAGTTGCCAGTTCGTGAATATTTTGTACACGTTAAAGCGACTGAACTAAATTTCCCTTGGAAAAGAAGGCTTCTCTTCTCCCGTTATTTGAAAAGGTACCCTCGGGAGAACATTGTAACAGTACCTGTATCTTTGATAAAGAAAAGGTACCATCATGTAAACAGTATCATAGTTGTTGTTGTGTTTTTATAAATGTACTGGCATCTAAAAACATGGATGACATCATTCGACTACACAACTTGTACCCAATTAAATACTTATATTATATTTATCATGGTTAAGTTATCGAAACAACAAGGAGGTACCTACAAGTCATAAAAAATGTAGTTTTCTTCGTTATTTTATTTTTTTACTAAAAAATAAAATAACATTTTACAAAACATTCAATGTCTGTAATATTATTAATTAAAACTATTTTGAAAAACCATTATCTCTTTATCCAGTTTTAACTTTTATCACGTAAACTAAAAGATAGGTTAATACACAAAAAAGGAATGAAAGAATATATATTATCCTCACGATAGATTTTCGTGTCGACATCCGATAGATGGACTTATTCGTAGACCTTTGAGAACTTTTGTGTTCTAGGGACGGGAACGACTCGAACGGAAGTTTACGATTTTTGTATTCGAAGCCAAATTTTTAATTAAATCATGTTTTGGTTTCGAAACTTCTTTAAATTTTTTTTTTAAAGTACACGTAAAAAGCTATTTATTGTTAATTACCCGATCTCATAGGTCTACATATAGAACGGCTGCACCGATTTTAATTATTCATATATTTTTTTAATTTGTAACCCTAAAGAGCAGAATAATTAAAACATTTTTAAAATCAAGTTAAAAAATTCTCATGACAATAGTTTACATAACGTTATACAAATATTATTGCAAACAATTTAATGTCTTGTCGATACACAAAAGAACCTTGAATCAAGTAAATTAACCTTTATTGTAGTGTTACATTTGCGCCTAACGTTCGTTTGTTATCGATGTCTTACTACATAACACTTGTTGGAACGAAGTTCCTTATTGCGCGTTGTGAAAGGAGGCTAGACGGAAAAAATTCTTACGAAAAGTTGTCGCGACACTTTTTGCTATAGTAAGCTATTGTAAGCTTTGCGGATTGCGCATGTTTGTTTTTTTTATTTATTTTTTTATTTTTTTCATGTTTCTCTGTCTGTCTCTCTCTATTTTTTTTATTTTCTTATATTTTTTATTTTTTTTTATTTTTTATTATATATTTTATTATATTTCTCTGTCTGTCTCTCTCTATAAGAGAGATAGAGATTACTAGAGATTGATAGAGAGCGGGGGGGGAAAGAGAGAACTTCGTTCCATCCGGGTGTCCCTTGACACCTCTCAACTTTTGTTCTTTATTTTTACGTGTTTTTTTTTCGGTATAGATGTTCACTATTTATGTAGTTGGAAGGACAGGAAAGCAAACTGAACATAATTACGTAGTCCTCGGCGCCTATAGTCGCCTCGAGTGTTATCACCTGAGTTTTTTCGCCGGATCTTCTCAGTGTGTGGTCGCAGTTCCGATCCGGTGGTAGTTTAAAAAATGCACACAGCGACGACATTATTTTCATAAACTTTTACCATACGATGTGTGTGGTCAAAGTGAATAAGTTTTTTCTAATATTGATTCTGATTGACACCGAAGGTGATAACGGATACTGAGGCCGGTATGTTAAAGCCTAACTTACTTGTTGGACTAATATCACCAGCTACTCCATAGGAACACGACGGGAGGAGAGATATCAAGACCTTGTCATAGTCACTATGGGAAAGTTTTTTATTCAACTTCCATAAATGCCATATTTATATTGTGTTTTATTTATAGCTGTAATTATATTAATTTCTATGTAATGTCGCCTGGGAAAAGTTTTCTAAAAGTGGCGAAAATAAATAATGGTCATGAATAAGACTTATACTGACATACTCGTGTCTAAATCTACTTGAATATTGCAAGTGTTATCAATACCTTTATTACAAAATACAAAGATTTACCGGTGTAGGTTTCGTTTTGAGGAATATACTTAAGTATGAAAGTATCCTCACGCCCACATCCCCGAAGAGGTAGGCAGAGGCACAAGGGCATCCACGACTAGCCGTCACTAAGTCCTACAATGTGATAGGTGGCAAGGCTATCGCCAAGCGGGCACATATCCAACCCCGACTAACATTTTTTTATTAGAAAATTGGAAAAAACACATTTTCTTTTTGTTGCCCGACCCGGGAATCAATCGAACTCATGAAGTTGCGGCTATTCTAATGGTAATCCGTGTCCTATAGATGGTGCATACAAATATGTTATAGGTGCATCGCTGTTTTGTGTCCGGGATGTTAGGCCTTTTGTGCAATGATCTACCTACCTTGCTCATCGGAACATGACAGTGTCAAAGACGGTTATATTTCGACAGGAATAGATAAGGTGGTTGATCCCTACTTGGGAAATTTGCTGTACAGCATTCTATCACCTATAGTCCTGTTGGTATGACCTATTGAACCTTTGCGCTGTCTTTTGCGACCTGGCAGACAAGAAGACTTAATTAAAGATGGTCTATTCTCCATAGGGGATCCGGACTAAAACGGGTCAAATGTCACGCCATGTGACTATGACTAAGAGTAGATCATGGAATTTTGCGACCGCTGTCCATATCGGTACCACGTATGTCTGTTGCTATAAAGACAGTGCTCTCCACCGTTGTTCCATTTGGGAGCCTAGAGTAGCCTTATTGCCTAGAGAGCCTAATTGTGTGAATATTCATGTGCAGATGACACCTCGCTGATTTTTAAAATCCACAGACGAGAGACAAACTTTGATGATGTAAACATTGCTCTTTCAGATATAGCTCAATGGTTCAATATTAATAACCTATTACTTAAGAATAAAAAAACTAAATGCATTAATTTAACCTTACCTAATATCAAACAGATAGAGACATCACTAAAAATCCTAAACCATGACTTAGTTTTTACTGAATCCACAAAATTTTTGGGAATTACTATATACATATTATATACTATATACATATAATTGCTATATATATAATTACCAAGTTGCAGTGGGGAGCTCACATACAGATGCTAGCAAAAAGACTTAGCTCTTCTGCATATGCTATTAGAAGGATACGCATGATAACAGTCATTGACACTGCACGTTTGGTGTACTTCGGTTACTTCCATAGTGTTATGTCTTATGGAATATTACTATGGGGTCGTGCTGCTGATACTGACATAGTTTTTGTTTTGCAAAAAAAGGGCCATTCGCTTTATTTACAACATGAAACCTACGCCATCATTGCGAAATAAATTCAAAGAAATTGGCATCCTTACTTTAAGCTTCCAGTTTATTCTCGAAAACTTTATGTAAAAACACACATCAGTGAGTTTAGAAAGAATTGCGACACTCATTGTTGTAATACCAGAAACAGAAATGAGCTAGTTTTACCAGTTTCGAGACTAAGCAAAATTAAAAAAATCATTTATGTCAGTATGTTCGTATCTATAATAAAATGCCGAAGGAATTTTTAGAGTTACCATATCATAGATTCAAAACAAAACTGAAGCATAAGCTATGTGTGAAAGCCTACTACACAATACAAGAGTTCGTTGATGAAAAAAAATAATTGAAAATAACTATAATACAAAATTGACCGTTATTATTAACAATAACAATCTATTTTTATTTTTCGTTTATTTATTCTGTTAATTTTGTAAAATTGTTATTGTTAGTCTATGTTTTCATTCTATTTCCTTATTAATTTTAATTGTAATTGTTATGTTTTGATTATTTTATATTACCAATTTATTAATTAAAATATTTTAGTGATTGACATATTTACAAAATTTATTACATATTTCTATTTGATTTAATTTAATAATATTGTTTTGTATATTTTGCTGTTTTGTTATGATTTGACGTCGACAAGTGTACAAGTGTACCTACGTCGAATAAATATTATTTAATTTGTGTTGTGGGTGTTAGTCAACGATATTAATTCATAGAAATACTTAAATAGATACCACGATAAATTCAATAAACACTCAGACCCGAAAATGCAGACATGAACATGTTAATCACACAAATGCTTGTATTCATCTGGGATCGAACCCGAGCCTCGCGATTCGTCGATGCAGTTAGGCGTGTACGCTAGCCACTCGACCAACGAGGCGGTCAAATAGCTTCTTAATTACTATCAGTAATTACTCTTACTGCCAAATGTGTGTTCCCTTGAACTGGGTGAGGCCCAGAAGTGACGAAAATGGATGATATAATGTTTTTTGTGGATCCCACTTTTTGCCTGTATAAAAATTTATCGGACCGTTGACAACATGATTAAGTAAGAAAAGGTTGAAAATAACTTAAATTCTCAACGTTTTCTCACTCAATTATAATCATGATAAGTTTAATGTTTAATCCCTCTTCTTTCCAAAAGAATCCTTCCTAAAGTCGTGGCAGCAGATTCCGCTGACCATCGTCAGTGGTGATCGTGCCCGGTAAGATTTGAAATTTGCGCCAAATTGATCAATACTAATATTGAAAGTGGGAAAGTCTATCTTTCTGTTACCCTTTTACAACTAAACCGTTATACCGAGTTTGTTGAATAGTCGTATATGCAGAGTTCAAATATAGTCAACTTTTTCCAAAAATCTACCTTAAAAACATTACAAGGGGG
>NJDC01000813.1:202890-229554 GCA_002245475.1 Calephelis virginiensis | reverse complement strand
GGGGGGGGATGAAAATTGGTATGAAATTCGGGACTATTCTACGCTGTTTAAGGAACAAGTAGGCAGCTGGTATACTAACTTTTGTCTCTAAAGACAGGTTGTTAAAGGGTAAAATGCGCACCTTAAAGCATCATCCAGACGGCTGTAATCACGCCTTCCACATAGGTGTCCTTGGTGGAAACTTCTTTTTCCTGCCAGGCAGCTCGTAAAAGGCGAGCATAGGCTTACCGTCACTAACCGTGACATCTGACTAGGTGGTAGAGTTTCGCAGCGACTCGTCCGGATTGGTACCACCGCCTCACCTATTCCTGCCGTCATAACGTCTTGACGTGTTCCGGTTTCGAGGGTAAGGTAGCCGGGAAACTTACTTTTGCTCGAGGCCTAACATCCCGACCTCAGGTTGACAACGCATCATTACCATCTTTGGTGTCTCTAGGCGCCGTGAATTTCTTACCATCGGGAAATCCGTCTGTTTGTTTGCCTTCCTATAATATAAAAAAAAACATAGTAAAACGATTTCGATTTGGAAGCATCCTAGTAATTTATCATAATTTCTTTTTTGAATATCTTCAATGTAAAGATTGCAATTTTATAACAGTTATCTTTATTATTTGTATGGTCTAAATTTATATGGTGTAAGATACTCGTATGACAATTCACACATAATTTACTTACAGATTAAAATATAATGTATCACTTTTTAATCTCGTATATCAATAAGGATAACGATCTTTAATGTCGGTAGGAGGTAGTGGTACGAAAGTGGTGACGGGGAAAACCCTACACCACGCTAAGGTAAATAGAAAGTATAGGCTATGTTCAAGATAACCTACTTAGATAATGTTGTATAGGTACTTAAATTGTTGTGTGTTATATATTTTCCTTTTTTTATTGCCACGTTATTCAATTAATGTACAGTGATTATGCTTTTTTTATTACATTGGAAGGCAAACTAACTAACTAACACGTCTTTCATTTATATAATAATATAGATTTATTCGACTCTCAAAATGTTTGATGTAACTACTAAATTTTTTTCTGCTTATACGACCCTGTTGTAAATGTATGAATATCAAATACATAGTATTATTACTAGATACAAATTTAAATTGTAAATAGTTATAAGTAGAAATTATGTTTTTCCCGTGTTGTACCGGGCTCCTTTGCAGAATAGACCATCTGCCTTTCTGTGCCAGACAGGTCGTAAAAGGCGAGCGTAGGCTTACCGTCACTAACACCGTGACATCTGACTAGGTGGTAAAATCTCGCAACGACACGCCCGGATTGGTACCACCGCTTTACCTATTCCTGCCGTCATAATGACAGCGCTTGCCGTTGACGTGTCCAGAACACGAAGGATAAGGTAGCCGGTAAACAAAGTTTTGCTCGAGGCCTAACATCCCGGTCTAAGGTTGGCAACGCACCATTACCACATTTGGTGTCTCTAGGCGGCGTGAATTTTTTGCCATCAGAAAATCCGTCTGCTTGTTTGCCTTCCAATATCATAAAAAATATGTATGTTGAAATTACAATAAAACGAAATGTTAACTTGTAACTTATAACATTCAGGGCTTAGAAGTTTGTCTTTAGCAATATTTTTTAACCCTAAGTGTACTTTAATGAATTTACTAATTTCACTATACCGATTCAGGGTTATGTAGTAATTACCTTATTAGATGCATTTTAAAATAACGATTTACATACAATATACACTAAAATCTCGACATCGTACATATTCGAGATTTCGCGCTGGGTACGTCTTGTATTGTTGGAAACATTACATAATCATTTCTCATTAATTAAAATTTTATGTAAAAAGAAAGAGTTATTTGAACATGCGTAATTTATTTTGTAGCATAAGGACTTTCGCTTTATATAACTAGCCGACCTGCGAACTTCGTACATTAACATATCTAACGCTTTTGATGGTTTTAAGTATAATTTTCCCATTTTCTTTGGAAGCTTTTCCCATTTTTCTCTTCATATGAATCTTCTCTTGATAATGATTAATAAAAGGAAAAAAAGAATTACCAAAATTAGTCCATCCATGCAAGCGTGATGCGATGACCACGTGAAATTCTTTTTATATATATAGACTGGCTGACCCGGCAGACGTTGTTCTGCTATTTTTTTTAATGTGATTTTCGTAAAAAAATTGGTGTGATTCAGTCTTATCACGTAGGAGTATGAAAAATAGAAAGTAGCTGATTCTCAGACCTGCTGAATATGCGTACAAAATTTGGTGAAAAGCGGTAAAGCCATTTGGGGGAGTTACTCACACTTACATTGTAAACTAAATTTTGACACGAGAATTTTATATATAAGACTAGCTGATCCGGCAAACGTTGTTTTTCAATATAACTCATTAAATGACGATTGATCAGTTGTCGACCCGGGATAAAAAAATATTAAATTACTAAAATGACTATGAAAAAATAAAAATTTGATGAAAAAAAAATTTTGGTGTGGAACACCCTTAACATTTAGGGGATGAAAAATAGACGTTGGCCGATTCTCAGACCTACTCAATATGCTCGCAAAATTTCGTGAAAATCGGTCTAGCCGTTTCGGAGGAGTTCAAGTTCGAACCCCGTGACACGAGAATTATATATAATATAGTTATTATTTACTCACAAAGTAATGAAAGAAAATGTTTAAGAATTATACCTATCATAACAATAAGTAAGGAATAGCAATGTACACAACACGTACCTATGTGACATTATTCTTTTCTTGTTTACAGTTGTGAAGGTTGCAAAGGCTTTTTCAAACGAACAGTAAGAAAGGACCTAACATACGCATGTAGAGAAGAAAGAAATTGCATTATCGACAAACGACAAAGGAATAGGTGTCAGTATTGTCGATATCAGAAATGCCTAGCATGTGGAATGAAACGCGAAGCGGTGCAGGAGGAGAGGCAGCAGCGGGCAGTCCGGGGGGCGGAAGACGCACATCCCAGCAGTTCTGTGCAGGTAAATAAGCACTATAGTTCGCAACTCGTAATCTTACTCGTAATTGTAACTTGTCCAATCGAATTGCAGAAATTTTAATTTAATTTTTTAGTAGCGTTTCCAGATTTATGACTTCACTAATTTTAGTTTTAGTTTAATGAACTATGTCGTTCAACAAAACTGGGGGTAGTCTGAAAAAAAAGAACCAATAAAAATAGCCAGTAGATATTTATATAAGTGCTTTTGTATGTGTAGAACTAAAAAAGTACTCACTGAAGAAAATCGTAAAAACTAGAGATTTTTTAAACGGTTTTAATTTAGCACATTTTGGTTTAAAATATACACTTATGTATTGTTTATTTTGTGATATGAGTTGAAATTATTTTAATCAAAAAGTTATACCACGTATTAGTATCCTGTAGCTCTTACACTCATTTTATAGAAAAGACAAAGGAATCACACCAAATGCGTAACAAAGGGAACGTGAAACCTTTCAAATATTAATACTTATTATATAAAAAAATCTTTAAGGTTCTCTTTAAAATGATATAGATCAACTGTTTTCCTGTCCGAGACCGACGTGTGTCACTATCACTTGGCTATGACGAGGTGGTAGAGTTTTAATTTTTGCTACTATTCGCCCGGTCCGTTATCACCGTCTTAACTGTTTCTGCCGTCTCAGGCGTCAATGCTCGCACGTGTCATGTTCCAGTCTGAAAGATACAGTAGCTGGTAAAGCTACCTCAGTCTCAGGTTGATAGGATATAGGATTGGAAATACACGTCGCCTATTTACGGCAAAGGGGGTGTTTTTCTATTCGCTGCTATTTTTTTCTGGATTTCTTGAGGACATTCATTTTTTTCTTTGCCTCCAATTACCATTCATATAAATAATAAAACCACATCGATAGGCTATTACGTATTAAGAGGCTATTTATTATACTTGTTTCCAATAAATTACTGTAAGTTATCTGTCAATAGATATCTGAGACATCTAATAAATAATGTTATTGATAGAATAAATTTATGGAAAGTTGGATTACTAGAGATTTATTGACATTATCTAAGAATCTGTATAAGGCTGTATATTTGGATAGATTTAATCATAATGTTGGCTGTTTGAATAACGAATATGTTTGTTGTATTGTTTCTCGGCCTTTTTGGCGCCCAGCTTCACGTGTAAACAGAGAATCCCATCGCACCGTCTATAGGGTTGTCCGTCTCGCGAATTACAATATTATAATAACTAGTGGTCGCCCGTTGGTCGAAATTAGACCATAATAATTTTCAATATCTTGTTGATAAAAACGCCATCTTCATTTCTGAAGACCAACTACTTTGTTTCCAAAGTTTATTGTGCGCCATCTGTGATCTTTTATCGTCAACATCAATATATTTGTGTGTGTCAAATGCATGGTAGTGTAGCTAATGTTTTATTTATTTATTTAATGTACATTAGGGAAGCACAATCCTTTCTCAATATTGCCAAGAAACCATCCACACGTCATTATATATAAAATTCTCGTGTCACAATGTTCGTTCCCGTACTCCGAAACGGCTTGACCGATTCTCATTCAATTTTGTAAGCATATTGAGTAGGTGTGAGAATCGACCAACATCTATTTTTCGTACCCCTAAGTGACAAGGGTGACTCGCCCCAAATTTTTTCACTAAACTCACATTAAAAATATTGCAGAACAACGTCTGCAAGGTATATAATATTTTTTTTGGCCGTGTAATTTAATTGATGTGATTAAATTTACTATAACTGAGTTTGAAAAATGTAAAAATCTCTGATCTGTGTAATATTCAAATGTGTGTGATTATTATTTCCGATTATAAAAAAATGTTTGACACTATCCACATCGGAAACATTCTCTGAAAATTTAATAACCTAGAAATATTATAATCTATTTCTCTTTACAACAGGCCGTATCATTTCATCGTTACTTACGGTAAATACCTAGCTAACTGCGTTTTATCGTTATTTAGAGTTTATTTAAAAAAAATGTGATCATGTGAAACAAAAGCCACGATAACATAGAGACAAAATAATTGCCTCTGTGGTCTAGCGGTCCGTCGTCGGACATGAATTCTTGAGGTCCCGGGTTCGATCCCCGGGTCGGGCAGCAAAATAAAAAAAATTAGAAACTGTCTATTTTAAATTTTCTAGTAAAATTAAATTGTCCGGGATTGGATATGCCACCTATCACATTGTGGATTTAGTATCGTCGGCTAGTCGTGGGTGTCCTGGTTATGCCTTTGCCTCAAACTTCGGGGATATGGGCGTGAAGATACTTATTTACATATAAAATAATTGCATGCTATAAATTAGAAAAGACATTAATCAATGAAAACATGATTACCCGCCTTAATTACCAAATAAGAATAAATCTAAATCAACTTGATGTTTACATTCAAATACATACGCGTTGTTGAGGATTTATTTTTGTATAAGTGCTGTTTAAAATGTTTTATTCGCATACAATAGCTGTTAAGGATTTTATAAGTGCTATTTAGGTTTTGATTTTGGTAGAAAGTCGACAAGTCCAAACATATACAGGGTTACTTTGAAAAGATCGGAAGAAAGAACTTAACACTTTAACTGTCCATTATATGTAATGCACTGGCTAGCTGGCTTGACACGTTCTTGCATAACATGAAATACACTGTGTAGTAAATCGTGTACAACTGTAGCATTGATTCACTCAAAATAAAGATTTTGTGACATAACTTAGCCTTCATCCATTCACGTCAATTATGTTGTGATATTATGATCAACGCGATATACTACATAGTGCATTTCATGTTATGCACGGTCGTGTTAAGCCAGTTACCCAGTGCATTATATGTAATGCATGGACAGTTAAAGTGTTATTATTATTGCCAAATTGTAATAATTACTTACATTTAATTACATTTGTAATAATAATTACACCAGCCTGCGATTGAACTGCGGTCGGTGGGAACCAGTTTCACGCTTTGTTTACGTTACAACCATGCATCTTGTATTTTGCATTGAAATCAAACTATAAATTGAATTTTCTTTTAATATTCAACTACTTTATAGATCGAAAGTGTTTTCGAATCCGAAACTTTTCTCAAAATTTGGCTGGTACTTTAAATGTCACCCTGTATGTCCAAATACGTTTCATCCAGAAACTTGGTAACCCTACTAGTTTTTGGCGCCATCGTGAATGAAGATTGTCGTAATTTTTTCATTATTATTGAATTTTGTGTTTATATTGAGTGAAATTTGTTAATTTAGGTGGGAATTAGATTAATTTTGTTCAATGAAAGTGCACAAAGAAATAACCATATAGAAATTAGTGTATCGTCTATTTCCTCGCTGCCGTCAAATGTCACTAGATGAGCTTGAGTAACGAAGCCACCGCTTTACTCAAGACCCTGACCTGACATGACTTTGTACATAGTGACTAATGACTGTATAAGAATTATCTACCTAAATTGACATCGGCAAAGTAAGTCGTTCAAAACGACTGAAAGCCATATTTATAAAAGAAGAAGAACTTGGTAACCCTAGCTGTGATACGCAAATACTGTCTACATTTGCATAAATCCATTAAGATGATGGGACATTATGAGCGGTAGATTCACCCGATTTCGTGACAAGAGAGATAGGGTTATGATTTGTGTAATTATGTTAAAATATTCTTGCATTTTTATTTCTTATGATAACTAGCAGACGGTTCTTCAATTGTCGGGAGATTACTGACGTCTATAGAAAGTAAAGATGTGACTAATGTATCTGAAGCTTAGTAGCTTGAAACTTTGTTGCAGAATGATTTAAAAAAAACGATGGCTTGCATTCGGGGAGTGCCGGCAGAAGTGAAAACTTGAATGTTAACGTTGTGCATTTTTGGTATTTTGGAATGGCTAGGGAATAGTTTTGCACGAATTGCTTTAATTATCAGTATGATAAATAAATAAATATGAATAAATAATAAATAGTACTATGGTTTATGTGGTTGAATACAATATTCATATATTGCGCTAACGTACACAAACATGACAACACGAATATTCGCGCAAGGGCCGTCTTACGAATCAGGTCACGTGTCCTGACGCGAGTTTAGAAGTTTTTACCCATTCCAAAAAAAGTGCTCAACGCCGATAAAGAAGTTTTCATTTCAAAAATATGTACTTATTTGGTTTGTAGAATTTTTATGTTTATTTTCATTTGCTTGTGGCAATAACTATTTTAGTTACTGTCTCTGTCGCGTTTGTTTTATTTTATCAATCTAAAGATTTTTTTGAATACATAGATTAAAAGTCGTTTCACCAACTCAAATATTGTCATTATAATATAATTAGATTACGAATATATTACCTGTTTTTTATAATCTATCAAAAATTTTTAAAATAATTACAATTAGCAACTTTAATATAAATTACCTGTTTCAATTTGATATTAAAGTAAAAAGACCTTGGGAATTTTCACGCTCTAAAGCATTTAACTGATAGTTTTATGGTATGATTTAAGAGTGCTTTGAATATGTAATTTATTTTTAAAACAATTCGTGCATTTATTTATAAATATTTTGGTTCCAAGAAGTTGTAATGGTTTCTTTCCGGCCCACAGCGTTCTGATTAAAGTTAAGAATACCTACATCAAGGAAATCGTTTTAAAATAAATGATGATTCTGTGTTTAATAATAAACATGAACGCAGATAATCTGCATGCTCATGGAATCTTTGCAGCAAATACATCTTTGATTGTAAAAATAATTATAAGAGACATCATATCTTGATCAAATTGATAAACAACCACCTCGGAATAATTACTTATCTTTCTAAAAAATAACCATCAAAATCGGTTGACTGTTGGTCGAGTAATTGCGTTACAAACATACAGTCAAATTGAGAACCTCCTCTTTTATTTGAGTCGGTTAAAAATTACTCAATAAGCTGTCGATTTGTTTGTAGTTGGTCTGTAATTACTGTAAGCCATTAATTATTTTTTTAGAGCTCTTTTTTGACTTTTAATTATAATTTTATGACAAATGCGCGAGTTTCCGATAACGAAATTCGTAAAAAAACATTCTAAAAATTTGGTTTTGTTGTTTCAAAAATTGATTTTTTTACTAGCGGATAAGTCGAAAATATTAACTATTAGAAAAAAATATAACAAAAGTCGCGTATCATTAGTCAATTTAACATTTTATTTTAAAACATTTAACATTTTAAAACATTTTAACATTTTATTTTATTTTATTTTATTTAAAAAAAGTATAATTATTTTATTTTATTGTAATTAAAGAAATTTACTCCGAAGAACAGGCAAAGTACAGGATCTGCAGAACCGAAACTCATTTTTTTATGAAAATCCGTGCTGCTTGGCGCGATTTTGAGGGAAACTGGGCATTACTCCAGTATTTCTCCTCCCACTACTTACTGCTGTTCTTAAGAGTATCTTTATTAATTTTGTTTGGTTTAAATGTTCTACTTTATACTCTCTGTCTACTCTGTAATGGACTTCGCTTGAAGATGTCTCCCTCTCTCTCTCTCTGTGTTAAGATTTTGTCTTTATTTTCCACCAATTAACCGATCAGATAAACAATATAGTAACGAAAAGATACACGATAAAGTCATTTAGGGCAATTAACTTGTGATGTCTAATAAAGGTTTATTGGTAATTAAAACCAATTGACTACTAAAACGAATTTGGCAAATTCTAACAGATTTTTGTTTATTGCTCTCCTATCAAGGTGAATTACTTTATATATCCGCTACACTGTATACAAGACATCAGGCAATTAAACCTGTTTAAAGCTTTTATAGTATCTGATTTTGATGTATACTTCAAAGATAAGCGTATCTAGGGATGCAACATCGTTCACAAAACACATCGATATTATAATATCGATGTTTTTAAAAAAGAAACATCGATGTCGAAACGATGTCGAAAATGTCGATGTTTATGAACGATACATCGGTGTTTTTACGATGTTTTATAAAGTATTAGCAGGTTTTACGCACGAGCCACAGTGAGAAAAAGCGAATTCGTATAAAAAGTGAATTAGATTCGTTTCAGTAATCAAAATAACGGACGTGTATTTACTTACTTATACTTAAAATAAAACAGATGTAATGTACCAGCATATGAATCGAACAAGGATAACAAAATCTGTAAATAAAAATAATTTGTTGAAAATGCACAAAGGCGAAAACATACAGCGGTTCGTTCTCTTGCTCACTTTAAGCGTAAGAGTGAGATGAAAATAGAATATACAATGGTATATATTATGTGTAATTTACAAAGAGATAGCACTGCAATAGAACTTCGTTCATAAAACATTGTTAATAATGAACGATGTATTGATGTTTTCTTGTTGTTTAAAACTCGATGTTTTAAAACGTCGATGTATCGTTTGCATCCCTACGTATCAAGAAATAATATAAAAGATTAATTTTCCACATTTGTCTGGCATATTTAATTTATTCGTAGTTCAATGGCGGTTTTGGAGAGACGGGTCCAGTTCGGACGTTCTCGGACTTAGGGGGTCCGATATACGATCGACTAGGTCGTTAAGTTATCCAAAACTGTGCAGCCCGTTTAACATTATTGTTCTTAATTCGATTTTTGAAGTTTTTATTCGAAATAGATAAGAAAATAAATATTTAAAAATATGTTTTGCCCGAAGTAAAATGATATGGATATGATTAATAATGGAAAAACTTAAAGTGATTTTAAGGAAATTAACTTTTATTTTCTGCGTAGTTACGATTTTACATACAAACTTTCATCCACTATTATAGACCTTTGGGGTTTAATTAAAAAATAAATATTATGCATATTAAATTTTATGAAGTGAAAATTATTCATTTGCGGAATATATGTCAAAAAGTTATACATAATGTACCACACTGTGGTGTGCAAATATTCAATGAAATTTAAAGAAGTTACATATTTATATACATTTTAACATTTAATTCGCAGCACTTACTTTTTTTTAATAGATATTTTATTTATTTATACGTTTAGTAAGTTTTATAATTTATTATAAATAAATTAAAGGTACCTTAATTAACGTAGATTAATTTTAATCCTATCTACTGTACACTGCCACCGTTTCCAAACCTAGCCAGTCAGGAGAAGAAACGGCGAATGAACATCGGTTTAGCAGGTTAGCCATGAAAAAGTTACAAGCAAAGACTTTCGCATTTACAATATTATTAGCATGGGTATTCAAGTTTTGATCTACTAGCAGTTCTCAGGGGATTCAGCCGCTTTTACCCTGTCCTCGGAGTTGAGGCTAGACTCTAGAGGTTAAAAATAATCTTCTAATTCGAACTGACCTTTCCTGAGATCAGTTCCTTTCAACAAACAAACAGACTTATCATAATTATAAGTATAGTTTGATTATACTGCTCTTATCATTCCCATATCTTCATTTTCATGCAGTTTTTTTAAATTTTGCAATCGTTTACTAGGTGCTGAAAAAAGATGTTCTGTATACGTTACGTTAGTCCATTTTTGTATTTTTACATGTCTTAAAAACACGTAACGTAACATATCTTCACGTCCATATCCCCGAACAAATAGGCAGAGGCACTACTAGGGCACCCACGACTAGCCGAAGACACTAAGTCCCACAATGTGATAGGTGGCAAGCCCATCGCCAACCGGGCACATATCCAATCCCGAGCAACATTTTTTTATTGGAAAATTGGAAAAATCACATTTTGTTTTTGTTGCCCGACCCGGGATTCGAACCCGGGACCTCATGCAGTCAAATCCAACGCCTGAACCGCTAGACCACAGAGGCGATGTGACTGTTCAAATTTATTAAAACCAAGATTTATTTTAAATTTGGTATGGCTGAATAATGCAGAAAACCTATGACATACATTAATAATAGCATTTGTAAAAGCCGAAAGGCAAGTTTGTAGGTAAAGACCCTTTATTTTTAGACCTCCATTGTAGTGCAAACGCCGTAATCTAGGCTAGCCTTGGCCACATCCACGCGTCCGCGCCGGTCCCGGAAACGTCAGCTGCTCCCACAAAAGGTGTTATGACTGAACAAGGTGAGGGCTATCACAAGGACATCTATCTCGGCGGCTTATATATCATATTTTAAAATGAACTACCGAGGGGAAAACGTACGTGTGGTGATAAAAAGAATACGCGTCGTAAAGTCTTCCAGCTTATAACGATTTCTGTAATAACTTTTTAAGTTAACAAATAAAGACAGGTTAGTTAACATTAATCTTAACATTAATCTTAGGCATACTAGATATACTTCAAACGTCAGGATAGTTAAATTCTTTTTCAGTATGCCTATGAGCCTATGACTAAAACGTTTTTTTTTAATGCTTGGAGGTTTTAGTATGTGATAGTCGATAGATAAGACAGTGAAGAAGCAGTCCTCCTGATGGCAAAACGCAGCAAGACATAGAACGATACAAAGAGAAGAGTAAATTAAGCATATTTTCTTTTTAGAGAATTCCGTAATATATAGATGACGTCTTAAGTTTTAATAAGTCTGCTTGCGTTTTGTAAGATAATGATTCTTCTGTACATTAATTACTTATAACTAGAACCTATTGCTTATTCTTTGGCATTGCTTTCGTTGGTGAAGCAATACTCCTTTTTAAATTATGCTGTAAGTTGGGTGATTAGATTTATTACCGGTATTGATTAAAAAAATATATATTTAGAACATACTTTGTCAGTCAGATCCGGTTGACAAAGTCTGTTTGATTGCCTTCTATGCTATTATAAGAAAAAGTGTCCTCACGCCCATATCTAGGAAGAGGTAGGCAGAGGCACAACCAGGGCAGTAAGGTGGCAAGCCTATCGCCAACCGAGCACATATCCATTTTTTTTGTTGTCCATCCCGAGAACCGAACCCTGGACCTCGTGCAATCAAGTTCAACAATTAAACCGCTAAACCACAGAGGCTTTTAAAAGACGCTAGTATAACTAGTGGGTATTATTTAGTTTCTTGTCAGTTTTACTGTGACAGTATTCTACTTCTTTTTGCAGCCTGTATTATTTAATACTCTTCATCATATTTCAGTCCTAAATTCAAGGTGATTGATGTACAGACACCGGGATTTAGGTAATTAGGTATTCCTTTTTACTCAACCTTGACATGGGTACAGAATGGGTATCTAATAAAAGAGTTCTCCCGACGTGTTTAATACGCGTTGTAAGTGAGGATGACGAAAGACACGGAAACTTTAGGGTTCTCTGAATAAAACAGTCGATAATTGAATCGGTTAGCTTGTGTGTTCTTTCTTTCTTTAAGTTTTGGCCTTCACGTTAGTATTTTGCCATTAGTCGAGTAGAAATTTGCATCAAATTTTACTTCAATTTTAATAAATTATAATTAGTCATCAGTCATAAGTCGTCAGTAAGTTATGTCAGGCTCTTGGGTAAAGCGGTGGCCTCATTACTCGACATTTTTACATTACATTAAAGTGTAATGAGATTTGGCGGCAACGAGGAAATATACGATACGCTAATTTATTCATGATTATTTCATTTGTGCACTTTCACTGAACAAAATTATACAAAATGCCACCAAAATTGACTAATTTCATTCAATATTAACACGAAATTCAATAATAATGAAAAAACTTCGACCATCTTTTCTCTCGATGGCGCCAAAACTCTACCGTGTGTGTCATGAGTATTTTTTAGGGTTCCTTAGCCAAATGTCAACAAACCGAAGCCTTATATATTCGTCATGTCTGTTAGTCTATCCGTCTGTGTGTCATAATCACTTTTTTAAAGTGTTTCTGTTAACTCTACACTCTTAATTAAATAAATAAATATCCCTAGACAAGTCACACAAATTGAATCTAACCCCAAAGTGAGCAAATTATATGCTTGTGTTATGGGTTTTAGTCAACGATACTATTACATAGAAATACTTAAATAGATACCAGAATAAATTAATTTAATAAACACCCAGACCCGGAAATGCAGACATCTAAATGTTCATCACACAAATGCTTGCCCCCGTCGGGAATCGAACCCGAGCCTCGCGATTCGTCGATGCAGTTAGGCGTGTACGCTAGCCACTCGACCACATGCTGCACCAAACACATGCTGCGCAAAACATTATCAAAAGCAAAACGAAAAATGTAATTTCAGTTTTAAAGTTTGAGTAAACTTTTGTTTTCGTACCTACATCTCTCAAGTAAGCCTATATTAACAAAATGTTTAATTTCAATCTGTCCGCCTCGTTGGTCTGGTGTTTGCGTAGACGCCTAACTATTATGACTATCCGCCAGGGTTGTGTTTGATTTCCGACAGGGCAGGCATGTTTTTTGAATCTTCTGTCTGAAAAGTATGAATGTTTACTAAATTTATTTTAGTATTTAAATGTATGTATTTCTATGACCTATTATAAATGACCAACACCCTTGTGACGAGCACAATAATTGTATAGTTTGTTTAGTTTGGTAAGTAACTTTTCTCAATAAATACCTTTATTTATTTTAAGAGTGCTATTGTAGTGCATATTTGGAATTCCACTGAATTGTTATTTGTATACATATAATTATGTATTTCATACGTACATATCTTCACGCCAGGTTCCTTACGAGATAAGACAGTGTCGAATGCCAAATCTCACGATCCTACAGTTCTGTCTGTAGTTTTCATACAAACAAGACGGTTTTGGAGGCTCTGGCGCCATCCTTGGATAATACCCCAGCAATTTGATCGTGGAATGTCAACCTTGGTCTTCCCGGATACCTATATTCATCCACATTCGCATTGTATATCTGCCCTGTCAATCTTTCATATGTTTTCACATGACCGAACCAGCGGAGGTCCTTTCTCATTTTAACACCAGCCCTTTTTTTCGATCCGACTCTTTTTCGGTTCCCACTTTTACGGATGCGGTCAGCGAGCGTTACGCCACAGATTTTCCGTAGCGCTTTCATTTCGACGACGAAAAACGTTGGGATAAGCACCGAATTATGCAATGCGAGTCTGTCACCTTGAAACAAAACCTCGCTTCGAAGTAGCTTACCCAGCGCTCCATTTACACTATTCTCAGCACCCACTCTCCTTTCTCTCTCTAAAACGCACACGTAGCCACGGTTAACAGCTAGTATTTATATACTTTGATAAATCACGGTCAATTAACCACAGTGAAAAAGGGTTAGTTATTTTCCGTGACAGCAACTGCCGAGCATTTCATTAAAATGCCGCAAATGTGTCGGCTACAGCGATAGTAATCTAGTGAGCAGCAACACCCCAGGGGGTGGCAGGTCACCCCAGCGGCTGACGCAGAAAGTATAAAACGTATTCATTCGTTCAACCAGCCTGGGGAATCAATAACGATCGCGCATTTAAATACCGTGACATCATAAAATATGTAAGATGTGATTCAGGCACCAAAAATATCCACTCGATGATATTATTGACTAATGCAGTCACATGGTTCACAATTATTATGATGAATTTGTACTTTGACTAGTTGACGTGGCTAATGTTGTGGTCGACTCGAAGAACATAATAGGGATTGTAGACGGTTGTATAATATATTGGTTTTACGAGTGTGGTTTGTATCCGTCTGTACTGAAGATTTAATAGAAACTAGTGGTCGTCCGATGGTCGATATTCGACCATAATACATTTTAATATCTTGTTGATATGAACGCATCTTCATTTCTCAAGATCTTTATTTCTCAAGACAACTACTTTGTTTCCAAATTTTTTAGTGCGCCATATGTGATCTTTTATCGTTATCATCAATATATTAGTTTGTGTATGTCAAACGCATGGTAGTGTGGGTAATGTTTTATTTATTGATTTAATGTACTTTATAAGCATTATTATTGAAAAATATTTGCGTTCTGCACTTTTCCTATACATAAACTATAAGTGTGCTAAATTTTATGTTTCTGCGTCCTCGCAATTTTCGTAAAAATGGGTTCAAAGTTTCGGCATCGCGTGTTAATATATAGATTAAATAATAATCGGAAGATGAAAACGAAGGCGCTGTTACATCCGTCTATAACGTCTTAAGCACTAGTCATATTTGCCTCAAAAAGCTTTAAGTAATAATTAACTACTTTTTAATCCCCGACGGCAAAATAGGTTTAAAGTTTGTCATGTCCGTAACTTTTGACTGAATTGATTTCGATGCATATTTTTTGAGAGCTGACGTGGTCGAGTTGGTTCTTATCTACATTATACTATATAGGATTTTGGAGGGCTATGTCTTTTTTTTAATTTTGCGATTACTAAGTACTGTTTTACTCGGACTTGTGTGGCAACCTAATACGCTATCCCTAATATTATAAATGCGTAAGTTTTTATGTTTGTTTGTTTCCTTCACGTCAAAACTGCTGAATCTATTCTCATGAAATTTGGCACACACATAGAGGGTAATTTGGATTAACACATGTGATAGCTATTATCCCGAAAAAATATTCTTGTAAGACCAATAACCACGCGGCCAACAGCTAGTACACTATATTTTTATAATTTAAAATCGTTATTTTTCCAATGAAAATAATAAACTAACGTGTTCCGAACCGCCGCTTTCCGTTTCTCTCATTTCTTAATTTTACTCGGCAATCGGTATAGACTCATGATTTTTAGTCGTGACAACTTCAACACGTTAACATCATATAATCTTAAACATAAAATATGTACGACGTAAGGCATTTACCTATTAGTTTACTTAAAACGATCGATATCAAGTTACTTGCTTACAATATTTAATACTGTAATAAGGTAATATTTAATTATACACATACTAGCCGACCCGGCGAACTTCGTACCCTGATCAGAGCTGTTCACCTGTTTTCAAACCACCAAATCGATCCATCCCTTTAAAAATAGCTATTCGACATCTATGTATGGAAAAGTTACTTATGTATAGGCATTAAACCTGACTTCTTGAGGTCCCGTGTTCGAACCCTGGGTGAGGCAAAAAATACTAGAAAGTATTTTCAATTTTCTATTAAAAAAATAAGGTTGCCCGGGATTGGATATGTGCCCGGCTTGCCACCTATCACATTGTGGGACTTATGCCCGATTTCACGAAGAGCCCCTATACTTTAGGGGGCTTTTAGTGTATTTTAGGGGACTGTTTCAATATAAAACTTCCCCTAAGTAACGTTAAAAGGTCCCCTAAGTATAGGGGTGAAAGCGGGCATTAGTATCTTCGGCTAATCTTAAGTGCCCTGGTTGTGCCCCTGCCAACCTCACCAGGGATAGGATATGGGCGTGAGATACTCTACTTTAATATGATATTTTTAATCGACTCTAAAAAGAAGGAGGTTCTTAAATCGACTGTGTTTTTGGAGGTTTATTGCTCGGCCCATTCCACCAATTATGATTATGGATGTGTTTTAAAAAACAGTAAGTGGTTTCATAAGTGGTCCAATATAAATTTTATGGCCATTGGTACAGCGCTTTTTGCGGTATGCTTAGTAATAATACGTATATAATTGTTTACTAAAACGACTTAATATTGAAGTTAGTCGGTTTTTACAACAGAAGTTTTACTGCGTTGGTGAAAAAAAACATTGATGTACCTACTATTAGCAGCCCGTCCTAGCTTCTAACGGGGGGACAAGCTTCTCTGTTGTAATATACAATAAATATAATAATAAAATATACATGTAAATCACGTTATCTATTAAAAAACCACATCAAAATTCGTTTGCGTATATTTAAAGATTTAAGCATACAAAAGGACATAGGAACAGAGGAAGTTATTTTGTTTTATACTATGTAGCGATTAAATCAGGGCTATGTATTGCTAGCGGCCATATTTACGCTCTTTAAATTATATTTCAACCAAACATGTATGCCAGTAGAGTTACTCTTGAATCTCGATATCCTGCGAATTGAAAATTGGTATCGTGTATGTCATTTTAGGTACTTTGGAACACAGTACTAGAGGATTATTAACATTTAGTTATAAAAAACGAATATAAAAAAATGACGAATCCGATGAAATATTTTATTCTTAAATATTAATTACATGCTAATATTTCGCCAGTATTGTGTTCAAGAGTACCTAAAATGACATACTCGATTCCAATTTCCAATATTGCATGAATCGAGCTTCAAGAGTAACCCTAGCTTCCAGCTCAGTCGCTAGTGGATTGAGTTAGGTACCCACTTAAAATGTGTAATATTTGGTGCACAGAAACGGGGTTAATTCAACAAAAGCTTGTAAAAAAACGGTAATCTAATTAGTTTCAGGAATGGAATTGCTTTTTTCAGGAGCTTTCAATCGAGCGGCTTCTGGAGATCGAGTCGCTGGTGGCGGACCCCAGCGAGGAGTTCCAGTTCCTCCGTGTGGGACCCGAAAGTGGGATACCCGCCCGGTACCGTGCCCCTGTGTCCAGTCTTTGTCAAATAGGTTTGTATCTAATTATACATTTTCAACCGGCTAAAAAAAAGAGACTTTAAAAAAAAAACTTAATTTGTTTTTGTTTCTTAGGCGATTACTCAAGCTTTTAACCAATTTTGATGTTTTTTATAAAATTAGGTCATGATTCCGAGTTGGTCCCATATTTGTTTTATCGTGTATTTTGAACTATACTTAATAGGCCATAAAGGTTTCCACTATTAAGTGTAACTCAAAAACTACTAGTAGGATATTGTTAAAATTTATGTGGAACCATTCGAGAAATATTTGCTATCCTTTAAAAAGCACCAAATCGCGACACGTACCATTTCAACTATTTCATTGGGTATCACGGTACCTATTGAAATAGTTGGAGTTGGTTGTTGCAGTTTTAATGTGCATAATTATTTTACTAGACTACAGAGGCGACTATGTATTGGCTACATGAGATGTCGGGTTGGACCGATAAACTCAAAATGTTTTTTCAGTTATTTTTTTTTTATAAAAATGCCAATTTCCACTGATCACATTGTGGGATTAAGTATTACCTTCGGCTAATCGTAGGTATCCTGGTTGTACGTCGGCCTACCTCTTCGGTGATGCGGGCGTGAAGATACTTACTTTATACATATAAATTTTATTAGTTTTATCTGATACTCTACATATTCCTGCCGCTGGCTGGGTAGTCAGAGACTTGCATACACAGGACATAGATATTCCTGCCGCTATAGTCAGTGCTCGCCATTGTAGAAATACAAAAGGCTTCACGTTTTAATTTCATGTTGGAACATATTTCGTGTCCAATGGCAAAGTGTACTTTTTACTATCAGAAAAAACGTTTGCTTGTTTGTTTTATAAAAAAAATGTATTTATAACTCAGTGGTTCATGCGGCTTTACAATCTTTTTTTGTTTATTTTGAAATAATAAATATTAGTATACATTTCATGAACATTTTACAGAAAAGTAACGGATAATTTATTATTTTAATATTAGATATTAATAAGTTTAGTTCAAAAGCTTCTGTGCTCTAGTGGTCCGGCGACGGACTTGCCTTTTGGAGGCCCTGGGTTTTTTTGTTAAAAAAAAGAAAATGTGTATTTTAAATTTTTGTAATTAAAACAACGTTGCCCGGAATTGGATATATGCCCGGTTGGCGATAGACTTGTCACTTTGTTCATATCACATTGTGGGACTTGTCGTCGGCTAGTCGTGGGTGCCCTAGTTGTGCCTCTGTCTACCTGTTCGGGGATGTGGGCATAAAGTTTCTCTCTTTTTCTTTATTCCAAAAGCCATCTTAAGATGATTTATACGTTTAAATGTACCTATGTAGTCCGGGTTTAAATATATGAAAATAAGCCGATTTATACTGCGAATTGTACGATCTGTAATTTTTGAACAACAAAATTTAACCTGTACGAGGGACGATCGGTTCATCTGATCCGGCGTGAGTTAAGATGTTGCCATTAATTATAAATGTTTTTTTTTTTATGACATTGGAATGCAAACAAGCAGACGGATTTCCGGATGGTAAGAAACTGATGCCGTCTAGAGACACCAAAGGTGGTAATTATGCGTTGCCAACATGAGGCCTTTTTTAATACAGTTTTCTCTGCATAATATGCAAAGCTTTTTACAGAATTTGTGTAATTATGGCTATGGTATGTAGATAAAAGCAGGGTACGGACGGTTACGGTTAATAACAGAAACGTATCTGTTATTAACCGTTTCGTTTATTGATTAACAAATACTACCTGTTACTTATTTATTTCGGTTAACAGAAATGAATAATGTTTGAGTTTATGGATACGCCTATCGCCGTTAATAGAAACATTAGGTATTTAATGTGGAGGAAGCCAGACAGGTTTGTCAGGATCATGAGGTCTGGCACTAGATACTCTCTACCTACCCCGTAAGGGACTTGGGTGGATATGTATGTATGTATGTCTATAACAAAAAGTTTATTATTTCTTTGGTGGGTAATTGTTGTTCTATATCTGTGTTTTTTGTGTTTGTTGGTTGGAATTAGCTTTCATACTCTAAACCGCTTGTATTACCGCTTGACGACAAGGCGGTACTGTAGATATTCGATTCTATGACGAACATCTGCATCAGAATAGACAAAATCGTTACCATTTGTTTTAATATTTAAACTGTGTGGATTGCAGGTAATAAGCAGATAGCGGCATTGGTGGTGTGGGCGCGGGACATCCCTCACTTCAGCCAGCTGGACCTCGAGGACCAGGTGTTATTGTTGAAGGCCAGCTGGAGCGAGTTATTGTTGTTCGCTATCGCATGGCGGTCTATGGAGGTATGTGTCCAATGTTACATATACATATATTTCTATGACATTCATATTAAGTTTCACTTTTTAATATTAAGTTGTTTTTCTAATAGGTACAAATAAGTTTGCATTTTATGGAAATTTAGTTGTTTGGTTTACCTTTTTTAACCGACTCCAAAGAAGAGGTTTTCGGTTGTATTTTGAAAAATTGTATTTTTTTTACTCGTTTTTTGAAATAACTGACACATCAGGATACAAAGGGTTTTTATGTATTTTGCAAATAATTTAAAATAACTTTTAGAAAAATGTAATGTGTGATTTGTTTTTTTTTTTATACTGCCTAGCGTATTTCTTATGATAGGGAAATCTGTCTGTCGTCTAATATTTAAAATTAAAAATGTTCTTCTTAACAAACCGCCGTACCTACTACAAAGAAAAAATAAACACTCGTTGAACTCATGTTGTGTTAAACAACTTCTGAAAATGGATTCTCAACCAATAATATGCTGTCACGTCATCGACGATGGCTGTACGTGTGACGGCTGTAATGTTTTCGGTTTTATTGTCAATTTAAACCGTAATTAAATATGCATCTATTTTTTTGTAGGAAGGGGGATGTGTTTTGCAGAACCCGTCCGGAGAGGTAACCACTACCTTACCTCCATCGATATTATGAAATTTCGAGAATACATGATAAGAAACCAATTTCATTGTTCGTGTTTGTAGTACCCTATATTTTTTTACGATTAGAATACTTACGTCGAAAAAGCCAACAGGTACAAAACGCGGATGGTTTATAAGTTGATTAATTTTTTTTTATTCATTTGCAGTATCTAGGAGATGAAAGAGAAAACATGGATGGGTCTCGCGCCGCGCCGCCGCAGCTCATGTGCCTAATGCCAGGTTAGTATGTGTTATTGTGTTTGTCTTTTTCTTTTACAGAATGGAAAGGTAAAACAAGCAGACAGATTTCTTAATGTTTTGAAATGTAGGCCGCAGGTTGTACGTTGCCGACTTGAGAATGGGTTTATCTTCCCCATCTTTCAAATTGTAACAATGTAGTAATCGTACTCTGATTAGGTATACAACTCCGGATGCGTCGTCGCAAATCTGCCTGGTAATGTAAGGTCACGGTGCTAATGTAAGAAACCTAGGCTCCTTTTTAACGAATTTGATGTACTTTTAAAGAAACTTGTTATCAATGCTATAAAATATACATTAATACATATACATATCTTCACGCTTACTGGGCAGGGAGAATGTATCGAGTGCCAATATAAACACACTGGTTTCGGAAACTGCTGACACCATCAAAATAGTATTAATAATATGTTGTTTGTTAACAATAATAATATACCGTCCTTTGGTCTTAACCAGTAAGCTATTCTTCAGTTAGTGTAGTTTAACGCAACCATCCATCGAGCTCGAGTTTGATCCCCGACATGAACCGACCCGACAGAATACCTAATTGAAAATCTAATTAGACCTTCACCTTATTTTTTTATAACTTATTATTTTTATTATTTTAGGGGATAGAGTTCTTGCCTTTAGCATAAATATTGCAATAAGGATTTATTCCTAACGTAGAAACTTGTTGAGATAACGTGATAAAAACTATTTATGTTAAAAATGGACCAAATCAGTTCATCTGTTCATCCTGAACGTACATCATGACAATCCCATCTGGATTGAACTTTTTTGTATGAAGCCTGGCTTAGTGCCTGGCCGCCATTTTGTGTTTTTTTTTTCAAAATGGCGGCTCACTACAATTCCTACAAATATGGATAGGCTCACTTGTACAAACAAAAAATATTTCGACCAACATATCATAAAGTGTCACGTTACAGAGATATTTCCAAAACAAAACGATGATGAGGATTTGGCCCAATCAACAAAATTATATATTATGTAAAGTTGTATTTTTGTAGCCATGTTCATTATCTTTTTTAGCCATTTTTAAGAAATATTCGGGGAATAAAGTTGGTTAACGTTTTTAAATAACGAACGCGACGTTATGAACCTTGATTGTATACATTTATTTTCCATTTTCATAATAAAAATACGTAAATAATAAATATATTTTATTCGTTAACAAGTTTACCTTTGACCACTATCTCATCTGATGGTAACTGATGATGTAGTCTAAGATGGAGGCTGGCTAACTTGGAAGGGGATAGTGATTACTCCCCCTGAATGTTTCTAAACGACCTCGTGACGAAACACTAAATCGCTTGATGGTAGATCTTTGTCGTTAGAGTGGTATCTAGCCACGGCCAACTATGTTGTGCTTAGAGGCGTTCAATTCAATATATCATTTCTACAAGGTAATTGAAGTACTCACTATTGATTTTTTATCGTAAATAACTATGTAACGTGACGCTTTAGGATATGTTGATTGTTGTAGGAATTAGCGTGGACCGCCATTTTGAAGAAAAACACAAAATGGCGGCCGTTGACTAAGCCACAAAGGTTCAAACCCCTGTATCTGTGTATAATAGGATGGTGTTGTTGAAGTATGTTGTCCGTATGTCAGGCATGACGTTGCACCGCAACAGCGCGCTGCAGGCGGGCGTGGGCCAGATCTTCGACCGCGTGCTGGCCGAGCTTACGCTGAAGATGCGCGCGCTGCGCTGCGACCAGGCCGAGTACGTCGCGCTCAAAGCCATCGTACTGCTCAATCCAGGTACCCACAGGTCCAACCATAGCCACACTTCTCGGCCACAAACAATTATTGGACAGAGTGTCACTAAAAACGCATTCAAAAATAATAATTTACACATAATTGTGTTTAAGACTACATAATGACACAAATCCGATTCCAATTTACAATTTGCATGAAGTCGAGATTCAAGAATAACAGGTAAGAATGTAATTTGTCACTATAGAGCTTATTTTACTGAAGTGATAATCATAATAATGTGTATCAAAAGGAGGACAGCGTTTTTGTAGCTTTCTAAGATAAAAATATTATCTTTTGCTGCTATACAAGGTCATAATGAAGTTAGTGACTTACGGCCAATATTAATAATCAATCCTAATCCAAAACTTGCTGTCCAAGATTGATATTTTGATCCATTTTTATGTTATCGCTTGCCAATAACATATCTGTGGACAGGATAAATATGGCATTTAGGTATGGGATAGGCCGCCGGATACGCAGCTATCTAGATTGCTTGAAATCCATTAGATTGAGATACATTATTAACATTGGCCGTTAGTGACACACACACACACATATTCACTCCAATGTCCTTATGTTAGTAGTCACAAATACGCTCGTGCCAATTTAAAGCTTAACCTTAACTATTTACTTTTTGTTACTTCTTTTCAGATGTCAAGGGATTGAAAAATCGACAAGAAGTTGAAGTTCTCCGGGAAAAGGTAAATCAGTGTTTTGATAAAGTTATTACACTAAGATTTACAATTTCAAACGATATTTAATACTTATAATTAATAATTAATAGTTAGTTTTTGGCGACGTGATGTATTTGATATGATGTCGTAGCATATTGTGCTGTGACGTCGTATTTGGCGGCGTTTCAATAAAAATCCCTTTTTTTAAATATCGTGTGGCAAATAAGCAGATGTCTTGAACATTCAAGACGACCGGATCGTAATCCACTTGTAGCTGGGACCTTAATAAACTGGAACTTGATAGTGAAGAGCATCGACTTTAAGCAGGAATAGGAAAGGTGGGTATTACCAATGGTGACGAGCCATTATTCTAAGTTCAGGGGCCCTACCATGAACGCTTATAGCAGTATTATTTCCATCTTAATAAATGTTCGCTTTTACAACTTTATAGTATACGTCATAAGGTTGTCTTTCTTTGATGACAATTGATATTATTGAAATAATACTGTTTTAAGAGCTTATGGTAACCCCCCTGATTAGGGAGCGTTTAAGTGTTGCGCAATTTTTGAAGATATTTTTTCCTTCCACCAGGTGTATGTATCTCTTTACCAAAAAAAAAATAGCCATGTGTTTAACTAAACACCGGTGGTAATTTTGTTGCGCATTCACTGAACTAACTTGAAGTTATCGCAATCTTTTTTCGACTAAGTTTATAGAAAGAGATAAAACTTTTAGTATCTTTGTCACCCTCCCTCTAGGGAAAGCGGCAGGTAGTAAGAAGTGGGTCTAGAAGTGTAAATAATTAGCCCGATTAATGGTTTAGCGTATAATCATTCTCCGCCACTACACACAGTACAAGATATAGGTATTTTAATGTTCACTGGCCTGAGTTTTTGTAGATCGGCAGCCTCCGTCTTCTAGACGTAAAATAGATTCTGATAGGGTTATAGCCTTCTCAGTTAAGGTTAAGCATATAATGCACTCAGCTAACAAGTTAGTTAGTTGGACGTCCGGAGTTCAGTATACTCCAACTCAAGCGGTGATCCCCTGGAAGCCAGAAAGGGAATGGATAAACCCTGGTTCATGGAGTGCCTTAATCGCGGTCGTAGATGGCCAGGACACATTCTTTTACATTTTTATTTTTAAGCAAGCACACATCTTCTTACCATAAAAAAAAAATTAGACACGTGTTTAACTAAACACTTGTGGTAATTTTGTTGCGCATTCACTGAATAAACTTTAAGTTATCCCAATCTTCTTTAACTAAAGTAACTGATAGAGATAAAACTTTTATAGTGCTGTCAGATTAGTCTGTACACGACATTTTACTTTATCCTCTTACCATAAATATTAGACATGTGTTTAACTAAACACTGGTGGTAATTTCGTTGTTCATTCACTAATAGAAAGAGATGAAACTTTTATAGTGCTGTCAGATTAGTCTGTACACGACATTTTTACAGACTTAATCATGAGGCTATAGACCAGGGATGTTGCGAATATCAGCATCAGCTGATTATCAACATTGTTTTCAACATCAGCATCCGCATTAATCGATGCTGATTTTATTGCTGATATTCAGGTCGTGACATGTCCGTTCAATGCGCGGCTTTCCTTAAGCGGCGGGAATTTTTGACCAATCAAAGATCAGAAATCGTCACTTATCATTACTTGTTCTCGCGAACGTTTGGTAAACCAACACTTAAAATCTTATTTTGATAAATAAAAATTAACGGGAAAATAACATACCTATCATTTAAAAATGCCTTATAAGTTTATCGTTTTTACTAAATTCGTAGTTAAATACATTTTAAACCCTCGGAAAACACCTCTTAACCACCTTAAAAGACCTCCATCCCCCAAAATGAATTATGTAATACTTCAACGGCCTTAAACTACTTTTGACTGATTACTAGATTGTTTCACTAGGCTCGTCGCAGATAGTACAGTCCCATGTGGTGCCTGTGTTGCAGATGTTCACGTGCCTGGACGAGTACTGCCGGCGGACGCACAGCTCGGAGGAGGGGAGGTTCGCGGCGCTGCTGCTGCGGCTGCCGGCGCTGCGGTCCATCTCGCTGAAGAGCTTCGAGCACCTCTTCCACTTCCACCTCATCGCCGAGGGCCAGGTGGGCGCCTACATGCGGGACGCGCTGCGCCACCACGCGCCGCCCGTCGACGCCAACTCGCTCATGTGAACCTCCAGCGTGACGATGCTCAAACGTGCTTGCCTTTCACCACGTTTTCCTAACATGGTTACATGTTACTAACGTCCATCTGGATATCTGTGTAATGAGAGCTGGACTTCTTCATCGCGTAGTGATAAAATACTGGTGAACTATATTTTAGTATGTTGTACGAGATGCATTTCCTTACTCCTGTCGCTTATTTAATAATGTTAAGTTAATTTTATCATGTTATAGATATTTCTTATGAAGTAAAGCTACTACGTGAACCACACTCTGGGGTGCGTTCAAGTATTACATAACGCAATTTGG
The DNA here is from genome assembly GCA_002245475.1 of Calephelis virginiensis. Classification (NCBI taxonomy): domain Eukaryota; kingdom Metazoa; phylum Arthropoda; class Insecta; order Lepidoptera; family Riodinidae; genus Calephelis; species Calephelis virginiensis. The sequence goes on along the minus strand of NJDC01000813.1, from coordinate 204,116 downwards.
GGGGAGGGGGGGGGGGTCTCGTAAAACGTTACGATGCGTTAGAAGGGGGTCTTTCTTACAACACGTTACGTAAAATTGTTTTTTGTTTAAATAACAAATTGGTTTATTTATTTAGTAAATATAAATAAATATAAAATTTATGCAGTATTATTACCTCAAAGGCAATTGAAAGTACCAATGATAAAAACTATAATGTAACTTTTTGCGACTTTAGGGTAAAAATCGTCACTTGAGTGTTACGTAACGTTTAGAGAGGGTAAGGTACAGAAAAACGTTACAGTTCGTTACAAGGGGAGGAGGGGGGACCTTCAAACATTGCGTTACGTAATACTTGAACGCTCCCCTGTGATTGGTGACAATATTTTTTATAAAATTTTATTGATTGCAGTTTTATTGTCGAAATTACGTTTAAAATTACGATTGGTTAATATGTAAATGTTATTAAATGCAACGTTTGTTATCGTGTAAGAGATTAATCTTTAAAAATTATTAGTAGTTAAAGTGTAACTAGGTGTTTTCTAAATACACGTCGTGACCTGAAAATTATTATAAAACCTATAATAAGGCTACCCTGCTTACATCACTATTGCCCGGTTCCTATCACGAAACGAGTCGTTTTGCCTACGAATGGCAATTTTTTGAACGAATAGTAAAAAATCTAACTGTCATCGTTCGTTATCGGCCGTTAACTCGAAAAATTTTGTTTAACTATGAAAACGCTTCATCACTTTTATACATACTACCAATGCTTATACTAACGGATTACGGTTCGTTGATTATAGGAACCGAATTTATGTCGCATTTGACATTTCGTCGTTAGCAAATTAAAAACACAACCAGATTAAACTAGAAAACAATCTAAAGGTTTATGAATAAATAGAGATTAATTTTGTTAACTGGAAGTTTTAAAGGCCTTAATACACTTAATTAAAAGTTTTTATTTCGAGTTACAATTTTATTACGAATCGCTAAAATTTACGAGTTTCTGCTCGTAATTAAGTCAACCATGTGAATGTTTTTTTTTTACAAAATAGCCATTTAATATTTTATTTTGAATATTTAATTAAACTTACATTTTTTAAAACAAAATATTTTTTTGTCACTACATAGGTAATTCATTTATTTTTTAGTTTACTTCATTCTTAAGGATAGCGCCCACTGTTGACGGGACGGAGCGTGTCGGGCCGGGGCGCATCGCATTGCAAAGCACACTGAGGCGGGCCGGG
>NJDC01000813.1:163404-178144 GCA_002245475.1 Calephelis virginiensis | reverse complement strand
CTTTCGTCTCAAGCCGACGAATGCTCTAACCAATTGAGCTACTGAGGATTCAAGTCCCGTGGCGAAATTTTTAATTCCTTTCTAACCCGTTAACGCGGGTAGTTATGTTATGTCCTCAGTAGCTTAATTGGTTAGAGCATTCGTCGGCTTGAGACGAAAGGTTACAGGTTCAAATCCTGTCTGGGGCGAAATTTTTTCTTTCTTTAAAATTTATAGAAAACTACATTCCTGATAATCTTAAATCACTTCTATTAAAAAGATTTCGAAAAAAGGTAAACTTCTTAAGAAGTCAACCCCGACGATGGACCGTTAGACCAGGGAGTCGATAATAGACTAATATTTTTATGTATATAATTTAGACTTAGCAAAAAAAATCAAAGAAAATTGATAAATTTGCTAATAGTAATTCATTGAACATTGACTAAATATTTAAAAAGAAAAGTAAAAAAAATGTTTGTTATTACACAACTTTAAATTCCAATCCTATATTAGAGTATAGTACCTTTATAGCCCATGTCCATCTGTTTGTTTACCTCCTATACTATAAAAACACAAAGGGAGTATCAATTTAAGTAAATTTCAATCAATTTTGACAAATAATTTAATTTTGTACCTAAGAGAAAAATGTTTTAAAGGATTTCAATTTACCCACCGTGTACAGTTTGACCTAACTTGAAAGATAGAAAAGCTTACATCTCAATTTATTGCGGGTGAAGCCGCAAGTAACAGCTAGTAATAAAAAAATTCTACTCTACTTACTTTAGTATTATTAGTTGATTCTCTCAAATTTTTCATTATCCCTCCAGTTTCTGATGAATATCCACTATTGGGGTACATGGCACGCAGTAGTTTTAGTTCACATCTAAAATATTATACTTAATAATAAGTTATAAATTATTAAATAACATACATATGTCGTAAACATATATCACATCCATTTCAAATTTTGCAATATTGTATTCAATGCTAAACGGAGTACTTTTTTTTAATTTATTGAATTTAATTTGTTTCTAATACTGTATAATATACATTTATTACATATAATATACATAAAAATTTCACAAAAGCTGTTATTTTGACATAACATAAGTGTATTTTATTTGTCTAAGTTTAAGCATAACATGTATCCACATTTAGTTGTAGTCACATACCATAAGTTAGCAAATATTAACATTTAGCATTTATAAAACTCATGAATTTTACCTTAAGTGTTTTTATTCAAAAAGACTGAATAATGAATATTTTTTTATTACCACACTTATAACATATTTTCTTTTTCTTCTTCTTCTATAAATATCGCTTTTGATCGTTTTTCACAACTACTTTGCCAATGTCAAGTTAGTTAATTCTTATACAATATACAGTCATTAGTCACTATGTAAACAGTCATGTCAGGTCAGGGTGTTAAATAAAGTGGTGGCTTTCCCTCCTCAAGCTCATGTAGTGAAATTTGACGGCAGAGAGGAAATAGACAATAATAAACTCAATAATAATGAAAAAATTAAGACCACCTTCATTCACAATGGAGCCAAAACTCCAACTAAAACCATGTGCTTGCAGCTTGTTAGCTGTCTCAGGCCATGAAAAAAATGGAGGAAGTAGCTACAACCAGTGAGAATTTTGATGGTTGTGTACATACATAAATACCCAGTTTATTTTGTTTTTGCAACTGCATAGATTTTGTTTCAATGAAGATGATTTTTTTTATTTAGAAGTTTCTTATTTCTTTACCTGTAGTGAAATTTCAAAGCTCATTACAAATAATAAATATAGCTACATATTTTGCTCTATCCAGTGATATATTGCCAGGTTACAAGTAATTTATAAAGATTATTTATTTAGAGATTTATTGTCCTTTTTTTTCATGGTTTGTTAAGGTGACTACAGTAAACAATAAATAATTAAATAAAATAAAGAGTAACACAGCACTGTTTTATATATACCTGCTTTGAGAATTGTTTTCACGACCCTGCATCTCACAGTAAACCACTCCAGCATCATCCCCATCCCCATCAATATGGTGTACCTCTGTTACAAAGCCTTCATCAGTGAGAGTAGGCCTTAGAATGTGGTCAATATAAATTGGTAGCAACGTCAACATGCCAGCATCGCCAGCTGTGTAGATCGTGTAGCAAGTATGATCTGTATCAGTCCATGCATTTGTTCCATGGGCCATACATCTGTTGGCGAGCAAATCTAAGATACCTTTATAAGGATATCGTTCAGAGCCCAAAAAAATCAGATGTTCCAATGTATGCGGTAGACCATCATCATCATGAGCTTCAGTTGCTGCACAAACACAGGCAAGGATTACAGATAAGTTAGGTTAGAACGAAGATTAGAATTTAAAGGACGAATCTTACCCAGGCAAAAAAATCCATTGACTACTGGTCCTTCTACGTTAGCAATGATGACTGTCAGCCCAGTTTTCTCTGACAAATACTTAGATACAGGTATTACATCTGAAGCCTTTGTTGACGATATTAGCTTAAAATGAGACATTATTACTTTTTAACTTGTAGCACACAAAACGGAACCATCAAACAACGTGGAAATTGTAATAAAATGATTCAAATAAATGAGAATTGAGATTTAACAAAACATATGGTGTTTACACCGGTGTCCGGTATGATTTTGTTTGAAATTTAATGGAATTTATGGAAAACGAAGAAGTGACAAGCTGAAATTGAAAAGTCAAAATAGTAAATACAGTCAGACGTGAGATGTCAGATGACATTAGATAACAATAAGAGTTGTTATCTAAAAAAAAATTCCCGAAATACTCAAGATTAACAAAATGCAACAGACGTTTAGCAGAAAAATGAAACTAGTGAGGATAAATAAAAATGATTAAGCAAACTATAAAGTATGCAATGATAAACTTAGACCTGGATTTGTCTTGCTGAACGCGATTACAGCGCATTGCTTTATTTTTTCTGAAGTAAAAAGATTCTGTGGTAAGAAATAATTGCCAAGTTATGGACGAGAACTTATACTTTGTGTACAATAAAGGTTATCTGCTACTTTAACCTCCAAAACAGAACACGACAATAATGGTCTTTAAGTTATGACAACAATAGAAAGTAAGGCTTTGGCTAGTAGTTTGGGGGAGCTAGTATCACCCAGTTTAAACTTTAAGATGATATTTTTACGTTCTTGATCTCGAGCGGAAAGTGATAATGATGAGCTAACATTACGACTGCATACTTTATAATAACAAAAATACCTGGGCTCACCGCTTACGAGCTATTCAACGCAGCCAACTATTTTTAATATCTAGGTTTATATAGCCTGCTTTAGTCTGGTTTCATAGCCGAATTTCAATATTATTATGTTACACATTTGTGAAGTTTTAGCCTTGGTTACAGCGTTCCGAAAATATAGACATTATATAAAACTAACTCAAAATGTTAGCAAAAACAATGTAGGTAATTAAAAATTAAAAAGGTTACCTATAAATTTCATTCAAAGTTTTATTTCGCTCCCTACAAGGAATTTGTTGTGATTGTTTCTGGTCTCTATCTTAAAATTAGTAACTAGGATTCTCCTACCTGGTGGGTCGTGAAAGGGAAGCGAAGGTAACATCTCAACAACAACAAAGAAGAAAGTAACAAGGTGGTACCATGGTAATTAGTTGCTAGATCTAGTTCTTGGACAACTTGTCGGGATATATTAAGGAAAAGCCTTCATAGATAATCACGAAAATAGGTAATGTTTGTCTTACCAACTAAACTTTATAGTGTTCTTCACTCTATACTGAAAAAGTGGTCATGGGATCTACTAGTCATCATACCGTTTCTGCAATTGCGGCGTATCAGAAAATAACAATACATTACGTCAGTCTCGGGAGATAAGACCTAGAAACTCTGCCTTAAGAATGGTAACGCCATACTTACATCCTTGACTATTGTTGACGTTCACCACTTACCATCAGCCTGACTATCTGCTTTTAAAATTTCGTTTAAAAAGTAGTGATTAAATTCTCTTAGGTATGTTTAACTACAAAAAAAATAAAAATGTATGTGATAGTTGGGCGAGATACATGTTGATTTTTATTATTTGTAATAAGTATTAAATTTCTTGCCATTCTCCACAATGTAATACAATCTGTAGTTTTTTTCTGCTTTTGGTGTAACAAAGTGAAAAACGAATCAAAAAATTCTATAGCTGTCGTAATAATTTTGATCTTCATCAATAAAGTGTCAGCATTAGTAATCAATACTATAAGCATACGCATTGATATTTCCCACTCACTACAGTTTTGGTCTCGTTTCTACATGATGATACATTTCCTTCTCAAAATTTACAAGACATACATTATTACAAATCGGTGGTGTTACACTCGGTGACCGCACTCATAACAGTATGATCCGAAAAATAATAGGATTAAAAGAAAGTGTTTGAGTAAAAATGAGAAAGCATATGCTCCAATTATTCCAAAACAGATGTGAATATGCGAATCTGGATGGATGTAGGTACCAGAGGAAACTTAAATTGACTTTCACGATTTTCTTTTTTTTCAAATTTATCTGGTTACATCGAAGAGTGTTGTTAAGAGTGTCCAAAACGTGAGTGTAATTAATGTGAAGGAAGCTAAAAAGGCACCGGCACTGGCACTCTATATCCTCTGCCTACCGTGTAAGGAACTTGGCGTGATAAATTACATCAATATATAAACTTTTCATACTACAGAATATCTGAAAATTTTGGATACATTACTCTCATCTTATTAAATTTACCCAAAATTAGGGCAAACCTTTGTAAAATGGTAAGATGATTGTGACACTGTCACTGGCAATAGTCAATAGGTGCACAGTACAAAAATAAAAAACAGTATGGAAGCTACTTGTACAAACGTTCCAAACGGCACACTTGTACTATATCCCACTGTACTCTGTGCACCCCTCGGACATCACTTACACAAACATACCTATCGACGAGGTCCCTTAGCGTTTTTCGGGGTGCTGCAATAGCGAGTGCCTACGCGTACTTTCGAGTACGAGGAGTCTAGTCATATGCGCAATGAGTGTTGAGTGAGTGTGCCGTTGTAGATAGCTTGCATTCTGTTTCGTGTTTGCACTGTGACACATGACAGAAAAGACGACTTTAGGGTCTAACTTAAAAAGTTAATTGTTATGCTCGGCCACGGCAATATCTGGGGGCACGGGAGTGCCCCCGCCAAGACGAGCCAAGCGAAGCGCAAGCGCAAGGGCACTACCTACCTTTTCTTGAAGCGGTTCGTCGTATTTTTGAACCTTCATAACTTGAGTTTGGATTATACCAGATAAACAAAATTTTCGGGATATGATGTCAGTGACAGACTTAATAAACCTCTAAAGTTTCAATTGAATAGCTCTTACACTTTAAATTTTATTGATATTTAAAATACCCCAATTTCGTCACTCACTGATGATCAACGAAATTCGTAAGGTACTTCCTGAAGTCCTAGAAAGCTGAAATTTGGTATGTAAGCTAGTATTAGTACCCAAACAACAAAAAAATCATAAAACTTGGAATTTTTACCCCCCAACCCCTTAAAACTTTGTTTTTTTGTTTGTTTGAGACTTCCGCAAATTTTGATGCTAGAGGTCTAAATGCGGCCGCGGAGGGCTAAATCTTTTGATAGCGTCGTATAAAAAGTGCTGCAGTGTGTACGAAAAAAATCCCAATACCCCCCTCCCCTCCCAAATTTCCCTCCCTCACCCCTGTTTCTCAGAAATAACAGCACGTTGAAGAATTTGGTTTGCGGTATCGTATTGAGAGGGCTAAATTATAGTATAACAAAAAATTGAACTTTCCCCCTCCACCTCATTTTCAGCCCCGTTTGTTGTTGTTTTTATTTTTATGTGAAAACTTTAATGTGGTTCACAAGTCACGTCTAAGTACTCACTAAGATTCAACAGTATAGTTCTTATAGTTTCGGAAAAAAGTGGTCATACGGGCGGACAGACAGATAGACATGACAAATCTTTGAGGTTCCCATTTCGCAGCCTTTGACTACAGAACCCTGAAAGCGGAACAATTTGTAAAGTAGATACTACAAAACAAAAAAAAAGAATAAATGAAATCGGAAAACGAGGTAAGTACCTAATGAATTTTTGCCCAATTTACATTAAAATTTTTAACCCTCTCCAATTGGAACCTTCTAACAAGCGGGATAAAAAGTAGCCTACTACCTTCCTCAAAACACCTATCTGCTAAATTTCGTTACGATCGGTTCAGTAAATTCGTCGCAGTCGGAATAGACAGACCGAGAGACAAAATTATGAAAATGCTAGAAATGTGTAGCCGAACACATTTTCAGTCGCCTGCACCTATTTTTTAAGCATCTTTATTGTATAGAATTCGCTCTTTTACAGAATTTATTATAGATAGGTTTAAAAGTATTTATTAAAATTGAAAAAAAAATGTGGTTACTGGGTATATTAAAGTAAAGTTGGCTATTACACTAAGTGGCCGCAAACCAGCGCCTTATGAAATCTTTAAGTATAATCTAGGTACATAGACCAGAGTACATAATAATCAATACATTTATGATAAAGTCGTGTTGGTTACACTATTTAGGCTGCAAATTGGTGGGAAGGTAGTTTAGAACCAGGAGACAAAAATAGGAAGGAACAAAAACGGAATAAAGTGTATTATTCCGTTCGACTGCGAGAAAACTAGGAAAAAACATTTTTGTATTTATAAACTGAACGGGTGGAATGACTTTCCACGGCAATGTAATAACATTATCGTACAAGTTCGCCGTAATAGCTAGTAGTTAATATAAAACCTGTACAGTGCGTAATATTCAGCCAAAATACCAATGGAGTATTTTGAACAGAACTACATATTTCTACGGCTACGGCTCAGGATCAGATTCTGAATATTACCTTGGGTCAGAACTTTCTTTAAGATTAATGCAACGAGTCCTAACAAACCTTTTCTCGTATTTTTATAGATTATACGCAAACATGCAGGTTGCAGACTATTTTCTTACAATAGTAAATGCTCACATGGAGACATCAAATATGGTAATGGTGTTATGCCAACCATAGGTTTTATTTTGCATCCTGTAGAGGAACATAGGTAAGTTTACCGTCTACCATATCCTATAATCGTTAAATGTTTGCCTTTTAAAAAGCTCAGAGGTGCTCAGCGTGTTATGGACAGAGCTATGCTCGGTTTTTATCTGCGTGATATGATCCGTAATTCGGTGATCAGCAAGAGAACGAGAGTAACCGACATAGTCAAGAGAATGGGCAGGCCACATTGCTTACAGAACCGACAACCGCCGAGGAAGAAAAGTTCTCGAGTGGCGGCCCCGCACCGGAGAACGTAGTTATGGAAGGCCTCCCACCCGGTGGACTGATGATCTGGTCAAAATCACGGGGAGTCGCTGGATACAAGCGGCTGGTGACCGTGACTTGTGTTCTTTGGGGGAGGCCTATGTCCAGCAGTGGACGTCTTCCGGCTGATGATGATGATGACGATGATACCCTATAAAAATACGATATATCTCAAAAATAAATGTGCACAGGTAATAATTAGAGTGGTCATTTTTTTCGCAGTAAAGACATCGATGTAAGTGATATTCAAATACTTACGAACTGCATGAGTATAGTACAGACTGACAGTTTCCTGAAGGATCACATACCTACCTTCGTACAGGTTATATTCTACAAATGGACCTGGGACTAACAGATTGCACAGATTGCCGGATATTAGATATTAATTACATGCATACATACATACATCATACCTACATCATACATACAGACATAGATACATATCGACACGCCAAGTCTCTTACGAGGTTGGCAGAGATTATCGAGTGCAAAATCTCATGATCTTTGTAGACCTTTCTGGCTTCGTACATTTTCCTTTTAATACAAAAAACGTGGGTCGGAGACTCTTGCCACCACCCTCGGATAATATCTGAGCGATTTGATCGTGGAATGTGAACCTAGATCTCCCCGGGTACCTACATCCATTCACATTCGCATTGAATATCTGCTTGGTCAATCTTCTATCTACCATTCTTTCCACATGTCCGAACTAACGCAGCATGCCCTTTCTCAATTTAACATCGATACTTCGTATCAATCCCACCCTTTCTCGGATCGCACTGTTACGAATGCGGTCAGCAACACCAACACCACAGATTTTTGAAGTGAAAACTTCTTTAGCGGGGTTGTGCACTTTTTTGGAATGAGTAAAAACTTCTAAACTCGCGTCAGGACACGTGACCTGATCAAAAATTCGTAAGATGGCGCAGGGCGCTTGCGCGAATGTTTGTGTCATCATGTTTGTGTACGATAGCGCAATAAATGAATATTGTATTCAACTACATAAATGACAGTACTTTCATACTTATAAAGCAATTCGTGTAAAATTATTCCCTAACCATTCCAAAATATCAAAAATGCCCAACATTAATATTTAAGTTTTCACTGCTGCCGGTACTTCTGTAGTGCAAACCGTCGTTTTTTTTTGTAGCGCTCTCACTTCGGCCGCATTTTTCCTACTCTCATGCTTTTTCTGACATGCCCAACTCTCGCTTCCATACAACAACGTTGGAATAAGCACGGAAAGGAAAGTGAGTCTAGCATCTGCTATACTTATATATTACTCGTATTTCAACACTTATATTGGTCGATAGTTTAAAGAGAAAGGTTTATAAGACCTCTTATAGTTAAAGTCAATATTGAAAGTAAAAATTATAGACCGTATATTGTACGAGTCGTTTGCACGATGGCGAAGTGTTGCTCTTAACTTTCTCTTGTCAATTATTACTTATTTTAAATATAATGTGAAATCACAAAATTATCCGTGTGCCCGCCTTCCTGATCGGGGGTTAACGTAATTAACATCACCGCTTATTTGCAACTTGCAAGGTTCGGGCTTCTATTTCCCACCAGGGTTAACGTTTGGTAGGTATATTCTGATCACAGTCCAGCATGTTCTAATGGAGATTTTTTTTAAAACAAAAAACTAGGTGGTAGTGTTTCGCAGCGACTCGTCCGGATTGGTACCATCACTGTTCCTGTCGACATAACGTCAGTGCTTGCCGCTGACGTGTTCCAGTTCGATGGATAAGGTAGTCGGTAAACTTACTTTACTGTTCCTGTCGACATAACGTCAGTGCTTGCCGCTGACGTGTTCCAGTTCGATGGATAAGGTAGTCGGTAAACTTACTTTTGCTTGAGGCCTAACAGCCCAGCCTCAGGTTAGCAACGCACCTTTGGTGTCTCTAGGTGGCGTAAATTTTTTACCACGAGGAAATCCGTCTGCTAGTTCGCCTTCCAATTTAATAAAAAAAATATTGACAATTATTTTTTTCGAAAGATAGCAAATTATTCTGAAGTGGTCCCAAATAAATCCTTATCAGGCCCTCATCATTAATGAGGTCGTCAACATTAACGAAATATACACCATTAAGTATTATACAAAAACTCCAACAGGCGGATCATGATAAAATTAATAAGGAGCCACCTCAGAAACATGACATTCTTTCTAAAAAAGAACCATCAAAATCAATTTAGCATTGGCCGAGTAATCCTACAACAAACATACAAAAGTAATAGGTAATTAAAAAAAAAGCATAAAGTCTAGTTGAGAAATTTTCCCTTTTTTGGAGTTGGTATAAAAAAGGATAGTTTAAGCATCGTTCGCTGTCTCACTCTAATTTCTTTGCTTAATATAAGCTGTTATATATTTTTTTTTCAGATAAACTTTCAATAGTACCTAATCTATTGGTTAATTTTTGAGAAAAGGGAGCCTCTATCGGGTATCAACTATTTGCTAAATTTCGTCAAAATCGATCCAGTAGTTTATCTGTATATGTATTACCGATATACGGACAGAATTTCACATTTCTGATGTTATATGGAAGTAATAAAGTATGGAAGTATAATATGGACATTTTGAATATGGATGGATTATGTAATACCAAAGCCAATATATTTACTTATCTTTGGTAATACCAAGGATATGGATAAGCTAATTAGTTTTGTAATGACTAAATAAATTTCCCCGTATTATTACGGGCTCCTTTGCAGAATATACCATCTGTCTCGTAAAGGCGAGCATAGGCTTACCGTCACTAACACCATGATATCTGACTAGGTGGTTTCGTAGCGACTCGCCTAGATTGGTACCACCGCTTTACCTATTCTATACTGACCATAACGTCAGTGCTTGCCGTTGACGTGTTCCGGTTCGAGGATTAGGCAGCCGGTAACCTTACTTTTGCACGAGGCTTAAACCCCGACCTCAGGTTTGCAACGCACCGTTACCACCCTTGGTGTCTCCAGGCGGCGTGAATTTCTTACCATCAGGAAATCCGTCTGCTTGTTTGACTTTCAATATCATAAAAAAACATATGAGACTTATTAAGAATCGAAGTTAGCTCGACCTACACCGAGCTGATAATAGGACGAAACAGGTTTTATAGCAAATTTAGTATACCAGATGACCAGAACATATATTAAAAATGGGTTGCCTAAAAAAATCCTTGACATTTTTTATTTGTTCAAAATGTTTTTTATTCATTACTTGGTGCAATGGTAAGATTTCATCACGACTTACTCGTAAAGTAGGTAGGTATGAGACGAAGTTGTAGAAGTTAGGTTGCTTATTATTTATCTGTATTGCCAGGTATAAACAGATAATTATTGTCGATGCTAGTTACTTTCATGGGAATTTCACAAATTAGAAACAAGAAAAACATTTTTTTAAATAAGTAAAAATATTCGGTCCAGGATTTGATTAGGCAACCCACTTTTAATATGATCGCTAATACACATACCCACTTGATTATAAAATATGTTTTATTTATTTATCACCTCGGTGTAATTCGATGTAGGTTCGGATCTTCTACTATATGTGATTATACATAGTATAGGTAGGTATTGTTGGACATTACTAATAGTTTAAATACATACCTTTTTCATAAGCAGCTCAAAACGTGGACAGTTTTTTTGTTGTATGTTTTTAGGTTATAATTGTAGGAAAATAAATATAATTTGTACTAATCACGATTAATCTACTATTTACAGACCAGATAAAAGCTTTTGTAGATTATTATTGCATTGACGTAAACATTACATAGCATGGCCATCTATCTACACTTACAGAGATATGTTTTGTATAATTTGCGATAAGCATGAGCAAGTACAACGAGCGCAACATAATTATTCAAAATATATCTAAATGATAATTGTTATTATTAGATAATCAGTTTATCGTGGAATAACCCACAAATTATTATCAGACAAATAGATTAATTTAGATTTTTAGAGAGACGTTTTGCATATTTGTAGATTGGATGTACTTATTGTGATTTATTGGTTTAAGGATTTTCAACTGGAAATTACCTATTAGTTTTATTATTAAATTCTGCTGCGGAAAATTAGCTATCGGGATAAAAACTAACCTACTTTCAACAATAGACCAAACTGAAATACTTAATACGAAATTTGACCAAAATCGGTTCTATAGCTATAAGTACTCTCTGCCTACTCCATAAGGGATTTGGCGTTAAGATATGTTTAGCTAAGAAAGCTACGAAGTTTCCCCAGACCAATAAAAACTTTTATAATTGTTTTTTTTTTATGATATTGGAAGGCAAACAAGCATACTAATTTCCTGATGGTGAGAAATTTACGTCACCTAGAGACACCAAAGGTGGAAGTGGTGCGTTGCCAACCTTAGGCCTGGATGTTAGGCCTCGAGCAAAAGTAAGCATTCTCATTTTTTGACCACATATTTTTCTTGTGAGAAATAGAAGGTAAAACCGCAATAATACTCAAATTTTTTTTCCATAACCCCCGACATAACAAATAACGAAACCCCGATAAAACCACCTCAGCTTTTAAAATCAACAAACGTCAGACACACACACACACACACATACACACACACACACACATACACAAGCACACACATACACACACTCACACACACACGCGTCAAACTTTAGGGGGGGTTAGAAAACAGATTTTGATTCAAATAACGAAACTGGCTAGTGTATCTAAGTATAAAAGAATTGAGTATTTAATTTTCCTCGTTTCTATGGTATTCCATCATTAGATCCATACTTGGCAACCACCACCAATCTACCTCGGAAGTACGTTCTTTATCTTTCATCGGTTCAGAAATGACAGGAAAATCGACTAAATAGAAAAAAACAGAAACGAATATAACCTCAACTTTTTCAAATTAGGTTTATTATCTGTGCAATCTTAGTTGCTGGCAAAAACTTGTTTTCATATAGTACCTACCTATATCTACGGTTGTAACTCTTTCTACCTCTTCGGGAATACGTGCTTGAAAATGCTAATAAACCCAAAAAAAACATAAATCTCAGTTCAATTACCTACTAAAAGACGGATTGCAGCTGAGGCCAACACATAAATAACTCGACATTACGCAAATTGATCGACAAGTAACTCGCACGGAGAGCATTAGTATGTAACTTGCAGATCGCACGTCCAAGTGAATGTGACCATTATACTAATGACAATTGACAGTAGGTACTAACGGATCCCGAGACTTCAACGAGGCAACAAACCCTTCGTCTGATGGTGAATTTTATTTAAGTCGAACTTCGTATCGCTTGACATTAAGAGCTACAAGCATTGTTTTGTCCATTTTTTTGTGAAAATTCCCAGTTTCTCTTGTCGTGAGAACCTTCTCCTGACTTAGGTACACAACAAAAAAAGAATCAACAAAATTGGTCCATCCGTTCAGTCGCGGTGCCCACGCGAAATGGGGATTCATTTATATGTATAATATAGATTACACAATGTAAGAAGATATTGAGGTAATAAATAAATGTCACTCGACAAATTACACAAAATACGACAAATTACATATATTATACAATATTATTAAATTATTATGTTGTATTAAACTAGCTTTAATTTGCGGTTTCGCTCGCTTTTAAGTAATTAAAAAGTATTATTTATCTATATATTAATACGTGATGCCAAAACTTTGGACCCCTTTTACGAAACTTGCGCGAACGCAGGAACATAAAATTTGGCACACTTATAGTTTATGTGTAGGAGAAGTGCAGAACGCTAATATTTTTCAATTATAATGCTTATAAAGTACAGTAAATCAATAAATAAAACAGTATCCTCACTACCACGCACTTGATACACACAAACAAATATATTGATGATAACTATAAAAGATCACAGATAGCGCACTAAAAAGTTTGAAACAAAGAAGTTGATCTTGAGAAATGAAAATGGCGTTCTTATCAACAAGATATTTATGGTTGAATTTTGGCCAATGAGCGACCACTAGTTTATTTAATTCTTTATTGTACATTACTTTTGACATAAAACATGGACAGTTTTATATGAAAATGCACAAAAGGTGGGCTTATGATTAAAATACTAATAAGGACATATAACATACTTAACATAATAATAATATATCTATATAAATAGTAAACATTTAAGAATATGAAAGAAAAGAAAGAAAATATATTTATTTGCGGAATATGCGTGTTGAAGTTGTGACAAAATTATTTAAGCATTCCAACACAGTCACACACATTGTGATGTGCAAATATTTTAATATATATAAAATAAACAACAAAGTCTGTGTACAAAGTTTGCAATACAATCCACTACAATAACTCTTTTTGAGCACCAAATACAAATATCTACATCAAAATAAAACCCAAACACAAAGGTGGTCTTATCGCCTAGTCAGCAATCTATTCCAGGCATCTCTTGAATATGGAACAAGATACATCGAGATACTGTGCAATGGTAGGTACTCTTAAAAATATAAAAAAAATATCTACCACTAGATAAAACAAATTATCTATAATAAGGCCTCAAACTGGATCTCAGAGATTTGCGGGGCGGCGGCGAAAGCGTGGCGGGCGCGGGCGCGGCGAGCTGTACCCGAACTCGATGTCAGCGGCTTCAGTCAGATCGCTTGTGTCGCGGCGACGAAGTGTTCTGTTTGATATGAGCAAGATGTCGATACGGGGGCGCGGTGGCAACATTGATTAGTTCGACTTATTATGAAAAGGGGAACAGCACTATGTTAACTCAATCGCAGGGAGACCGCTTGACCGTCTCTCGTCGCTCGGGCGCCGCTGCCCGCTCCGCTGCCATCCAGTTCACTTTAACAAGAATCTATGTTTTACAGCCTAGCTACGGGAAAATCGCCAAAAATATTCGCGCGGTGCGACTAGCGGAGCGTCTGGTGACTGAAACAAAAGTATGGCAATGTTCTTAGCATACCACGAGCCGCGGCGACCAGCGGAGCGACCGGCTAAATGTATCGAGCGAATCGTGGGGGCGACTGGCGTCGCGGCGGGCGAGAGAAAACAAACGTACGAATCAGTAAGGAGCAAGCAATGGAGTCGTGCGGCAGTCGCGGCGAATAGTACATCGATTAAATGTGTTTAGTTGTTTTCGCCGCGAAAAGTGAACACCGAGATTTCTATTGCTGTAAATAATATCAAAAATATTTTCTATATTTGAAATTTTATTTACATAGACTATTCTCCAATTCATGTTGAATATTAATAAGAATGTAATCGATTTTTTCAATAGTCGTTCTCATAAATTTGTTTTTCTGGATTTATTCTGATTTCTGTATTCCTCCTACTACTTGTAGAATTCTCCATCAATACCCCGATTCTTATTCTAACCACGCCAGGCAGCTCGAAAAAGCGAGCATAGGCTTACTGTCACTAACACCGTGACATCTGACTAGGTGGTAG
>NJDC01000813.1:133850-162585 GCA_002245475.1 Calephelis virginiensis | reverse complement strand
CAAAAGTATGGCAATGTTCTTAGCATGCCACGAGCCGCGGCTACCAGCGAAGCGACCGGCTAAATGTATCGAGCGAATCGCGGGGGCGACTGGCTTCGCGGCGAGCGAGCAAAACAAACGTACCGATCAGTAAGGAGCAAGCCACGGAGTCGTGCGGCAGTCGCGGCGAATAGTACATCGATTAAATGTGTTTAGTTGTTTTCGCCGCAAAAAGTGAACACCGAGATTTCTATTGCTGTAAATAATATCAAAAATATTTTCTACATTTGAAATTTTATTTGCATAGACTATTCTCCAATTCATGTTGAATATTAATAAGAATGTAATCGATTTTTTCAATAGTCGTTCTCGTAAATTTGTTTTTCTGGATTTATTCTGATTTTTGTATTCCTCCTACTACTTGTAGAATTCTCCATCAATACGAGTACCCCGATTCTTATTCTAACCACGCCAGGCAGCTCGAAAAAGCGAGCATAGGCTTACTGTCACTAACACCGTGACATCTGACTAGGTGGTAGAATTTTGCAGCGACTCGTCCGGACCGGTATCACTGCCTTAACTATTCCTGCCGCCATAACGTCGATGTTTGCCGTTGACGTGTTCCGGTTTGGAGGGTAACGTAGCCGGTAAACTTACTTTTGTTCTAGGCCTCAGGTTAGCAAGGCACCATTACGACATTTGGTTTTTCTAGGCTTCCAGTACCATAAAAAAAGATATTTCACCATGGGACCTTTCACCTTACTGGTCGCGGCGTCGAACGCGACTGCCCGTGGCCTGCAAACGGTGCCGCGCGAATGGCCGCCTCGCCAGACGCCTCTTTCGTTCCCGTGGCCTAGCTGTTAGATCGCGCCGCTCTCGCCGCCGCCCCGCAAATCGCTGAGATCCAGTTTAAGGCCAGGGCATAAGTTTTTTAATTATCGGTATTTGTAAAAAAAGCGGTTGTCTATAAAGTCGGTCTACTGACGATAGTTGAGCGTGTCAACGTCATAAGAACGGAGGCCGATTGTACCTCTTTGTCGCTCGTTACGCGCTCTCGCTTGCACTTCAAGCCTTAAATGGCACGCGAGGTAAATTATCAAATCAAATCAAATTATAAGACAAAAACGAGAAAAGTGAAATGCAACTAAAATTACAGTAAATATGACGCTTTATCCTATGTCTGAAAATGTAAGTTTTTGAAGCTCTAGAATAGTGCGGTGCACATCAGAAGCTAGGGCGGGTTTAAGAGCTATAACCGGGGCCAGGTGCTCCTCTCCCAACTTGGTGTTTTTGTGTTTACAAACTAATAAGAGTTCGTAGCTTACTGTGACAAGGGTGGTCTAATTTTATTTCTAAAAGCGTTGGTGGAAGGGACTTTTTGAACGTCTGCCGTCTGCTGTATTGTACTAGAAAGAAATATTGTAGAGGCTGGAATCTGTTTTTATAAATAAGTTAACCGATTTACACAATTTGTATAAACTGGTGGTAGAGTGCTTTGAAAAGTTACTTAGTAAGGCGTTACCTATTCCTGCCGCCATAATAACTCGGTAACGTTCCGGTCCGGAGGCTAGGGTAGCTGGTAGACTTATACGACAGGCCTAACATCCCAGCCACAGGAAAGCGACGCACCTATAACATTTAAGGTGCATATAGGCCACGTTTATCTCTAACCATCAGGATAGCCTTGTGGTTTTTCGCTGACCTCTCACAAGCCTAGAACTGACATGACGGTAGGAAAAGACGTCAAGGTCTGATTAGTCCAGTAAAACTGAGTACGCTGCTATCATACTAGCTGGTAATACGACTATGCCTAGTTCCTGTAATCAACGAAACGTAATCCATAAGTTTATCCATTCGTAGACTGTCCCAAAGTAACGAAGCGTTATTCATATTTAAAAATATATATATTAAAAAAACACGAACAACCGTAGTTAGATATCATTACTATTCTTTAAAAAAAACTATCCCCCTAGTCTAGTCGCAGGAAAGCGACGCACCTGTAATATCTATAGTGTCTATAATGAGGTCTCTTACGATCAGGAGACCCATGTGCTTGATCGCTGACCTATCACAAAATATTCTCGAATAGCTACAAATAATTAAAATTTATTATGTCAGCAAGAAGCTGCTAAACTTTATATCTTTTGCGTATTCATCCTCACGTTCGTCTTTGAAGATCCAAGGAGTTTTTAAAATGACCTTAAATCTAGATAGTGTTACTAATATCTAGATAGTATACTTATGATGTTTCAATGTGTTAGTCCGGACCATTTAAGAAAGCAATCTGTGTCCTTTAATTTTGCCTGTTGATTCGCAAAAAGCCCAAACATTCAAACAGTCTATATTGCAAAAGTATAGCGAGGGTATCGCCTCTGTGATCTAGCGGTCTGGCATCGGAATTGACTTCTTGAGGTCCCGGGTTCGATTTCCGGGTCAGGTAAGACAAAAAAAAGAAAACATGTATTTCCAATTTTCTAATAAACGTGAGGTTGTCCGGGATTGGATATGTGACCGGTTGACGATAGGGTTGCCGCCTATCACATTGTAGATTTCCTTTTATTGGTCTGTGTGTGGGACTGTCTTCGCTAGTCGTGGGCAGCCTGGTTGCGCCTCTGCACCTTTTTGGGATATAGGCATGAAGATATTTTTTTTTATAAGGAGGGTTGATGGATGGATTATTTGTGCAGAGGCGAATGCAAAATCAGAGATAATTAAAGTCAGTACATACTACATACGTTATTGTTGTAAATATACATTTAAAGGGCGTAACTAATCCACCTTTGTTTCGCATACAAGCCTACTACCTGGCGCGATAGACGTCGAACTGTCTTAACTATGAATATTAAATTCTTTAATTTATAATGTTCCTCTAAACTTAAAACGTTTTTTCTTTTATAACAACGTACTCCTGATAGTTCCATCCGTTCCAGCGTGATGCTATGACAAAGGCAAACCTAAAAGCAATGCAAAGATCGAGGCAACTCATTTTTAACCAAGTTCAAAAAAACAAGGAGGTTCTCAATTCTGCCGGTATATTTTTTGAAGTGATACTTACTTAAAATCGTTGTGATTTCAAACCGGATGCAACGGAAAAAACGACATGTAAGAGAGACAAATACAAAAATGTGTATATATTCATCTCATTCTTTTGTCGATTTACTTTATTTAGAGATATAATGTTTGTTTGTTTGTTGCATCTTTTTTCTATGTCTCTTATAGAGGGAGACAGATAGAGAGAGATAGAGATTGATAGACACTGATAGAGATGTATAGACACTGATAGAGATTGACATACATTAATAGAGATTCATAGAGATTAATAGACATTGATAGAGATTGATATACATTGATATAGACTCATAGATATGATAGACATTGATAAAGATTGATAGACATTAATTGAGATTGATAGACATTAATTGAGATTGATAGACATTAATTGAGATTGATAGACATTGATAAAGATTGATAGACATTAATTGAGATTGATAGACATTAATTGAGATTGATAGACATTGATAGAGATTGATAGACATTGATAGAGATTGGTAGAGATTGATAGAGAGAGAGAGAGAGAGAGAGAGAGAGAGAGAGAGAGAGAGAGAGCGAGAGAGAGAGAGAGCGCGAGAGAGAGAGAGAGACCTTTTTTATGTATGTACACCGGTTTCTCCGTGGTTTCTGAACCGATTTACGTAATTCTTTTTTTATTTGATGCGGAATTGTTTCGAATTGATCCTATAAAAATTTAATTCAGGTAGGCCCATTAGTTTTTATTTAATGAGCATTTTCACCCATTTTCACCTATCCCGATATTAACTTTGATCATATCAGCAATAAACTAAAAAGTAATAAATAAAAATAATTACGTAAATTAAAACTACAAAGTAAAAATAATATCAAATTAATATTAAGTAATTATATTATATATACTACCTATTACTAAATTTGTTATTTACTAATAGGTTTGAAGTCGGTGCCAATCCAATTTAATACTTATTTATAATTATTAGTTTAAGGTTAGGCACCGACTTCAAATCCGGTAGTAAATGACATATATAAATAATTAATAGATAGTATATAATTAATATTTATGTTATATTATTTTTTACTTTTTAGTTTTGAAGCCGGTTTTAATTAACGTAGTTATTTTATTATATATAAGATTTATTTAGATACGCAATAGTCGTGTTAAAGAAACTTTTTTCCAAACTTAACAACCAAACAATCAAACATTAAAATGTCGCAATTGCTATGTCAACCGCCTCGGTCGCAAGTCAATTCTTTTGTAACAACTATTATCTGTTATCATTTGTTATTAAAACGAAGGTTATCTGGAATCTGGCTCACGTGCCTGAGAACATGAGCGTGGTAAAGATAGGAAATTGTCAGAAGAGTATCAAGTGAAAGTTTCATAACTTTCTATCTTGCGATAAGCACAATGTGCGATTGATGCCGGTGCAGTATGATTGACAGCTTTGAAATTATGATGTTTCACCTTCCTATATACAATATATACTTACATTAGACATATTTAATGGCATGCAATTATTCCTTTTTTACTTTTACTTTTAAAATGATAAGACAAACCAAAATGAAAAGCCGAAAGATGATAACCAGAACACCGTAAATCCGCAACAACCGACTTCAATATATATTTTCGGGGGGCCATTTTTGATTTAGTTGATTTTTAAATATTTTTTTTCGTGTAGTTAGTGGAGGCCCGTCAAATTTGTAATTCTCTCAATAAAATTTCATTAAACCTTTTGAAAAGGGTATAGAAATAGAATAGATATTGGCGGCTACTTATATAGTGGCGGTAGTGAGTCCGCGGAGGAGAGGGTGGGCGTTCAATCTTGCCCACCTGGTCGTGATGGGTTGCCGCTGGTACGGGGGTGCCTGTCGGCACTGGAACCCCGAAGTGGTGCACGCTGTGTCTCCGTGCACCACTTCCGATGATAAGCGGCCCAGTGTTGAAAGAGGCTGCGCGATGGGGACCGCGAGATCCAGCGCCGCCGGGCAGTGGACGTGTGCCAAAGCGTCCCCACAGTTCTGATACCTGGCGAAGACGAGGACATCGTGTGGTTTTAGTAAGTAGGTGTCTCACATAACCCGCCACTTCCCCCGAAAGTGGCCGGTATCCATGTGGATTTCCACACTATGAAAACAGATATTAATCTAATGTATATTAATCTAAAAAATATAATACAAATAATAATTTAGCCCCAAAGCAAGTTATAACGCAATTTATATTGCGTGTATTATGGTTGTTAGTCAACGATTCTGTTATATAGAAATACTTAAATATAACCCAGAATAAATTTAATAAACGCTCAGACGCCAAAATTAAGACATCTAAATGTTCATCACACAAATACCTGAATCACACATCACCATCTTACATCATACAAATCGAACCTGAGCTTCGCCGTTGATTGGTGGAGGTAAGATATGCCAAATACTAATTATTTTGCAAATAACGGACTACCGTTATTTGCTTTTTTTGTTATCTTAATATATATAAGTAACGTGTCACGTTGTTTGTCCGCGGTGGACTCCTAAACTAATAAACCGATTTGCACACCGTGTGCAGTTTGATACAACTTACATCTCAATTTATGATCAAAAAAATTACCTTCCGAGCGAATCCGGAACAGGCAGCCAGTAAGTTATAATACCTATTGCGAACAAGTAACTTTCCTGATTATATTCATAGATGATAGTTGTGGCTACGCCACCCTCTAGCTCGGATTTCCACAATACCGAGAACACTAAGAATAAATAAATAAATAAATATCCCTGGACAATTTACACAAGTTGAATCTAACCCCAAAGTTAGAAAATTATATGCTTGTGTTGAGGGTCCATTCAACGATACTATTACATAGAAATACTTAAATAGATACCAGAATACATTTAATAAACACCCAGGCCCGGAAATGCAGACATCTAAATGTTCATCATACAATTGCCTGCCCCCGTCGGGAATCGAACCCGAGCCTCGCGGTTCGTCGATGCAGTTAGGTGAGTACGCTAGCCACTCGACCAACGAGGCGGTTAAAGAATAAAGACGGGAATACGTAAGACGGTGGTAGCAATCCGGACAACCTGCTGCACATCACTCTAAGGCTGGTATTCCACTTGTCAAACATCTTGTCCAATTTCTATGTTTGAGACTTGTCTTTTTTTCAATAATAATAAATCTTTATTGTTTTCTCACAAGTTAAAATCTTACACAAAAAACAAATTGAACAACTTAAATTAATAGCATTGTACAGGGAGACAGGAGTCCAAACTGCGTAGGTCCCATAATATGGATCTCCGTTGACAGATGCCTAATCCACTCGCTCAATATTTTTGTCCATTTTTTTTTATAATTTACAGCAAGTTTGATATTGATCGTATTTTATGAGCTTACGAATGAAACAATTTTGATTTTTGTCTTTCTTGTTTGAATTATGATATTTCAATAAGAATATAAAAGAAATAAAAAACTTAAAAATTGCCGTTTTAGCATTTTCTAAATTTTTGATGTTTTTATGAAGTTGTTAAAGCTAGAAAAAGATTTTCCGTTTTACTGGTCAATTGTATGAAATCTTAAAGTTTAAAGTATAAGCACGCCCTTATCCCCAAAGAAATAGGCAGAAACAGGGCATCTACAACTAGCCGCAGACTCTTAAAGTCCTACAAAGTGATGGATCATCCAATTTATTTGAGAAAATGTGCATTGGACAAACATATTTCACAACTGAATACCATCCCAACACTTAGTAAAACTAGTAAATTAAAAGTGTTGACAAAAGTTTTAAAACTTTCATTCGAGTGAAGTTTAATTATTTTTTATTATTTAATTGGTCCATTAAAGAATCACAATGTGTGTCTGCCCCGACATTTCTACAATAATAATATTTTTGCGGCTTTCCCTCGATTTTACGGAATATTTTTAATGGCTACGAAAACAATGGTTCATTACTTTTTGCGTGTGAATAAGATTGACGCAATAACTGGTTAAAATTTGAGAAAATAAAATTCAAAATACAATGTGTAACAACAGATATTAGTATATTATGTTATATTGTCTTTGGTAACAATAATATATTATATACTACAACAATCTTGGTTATTTTTAATATTTGAAGATAATCAAGCAGATTACCTGATGGTAATAAATTCAGGCCGGCTATATATACCAGGGGTGGTATTTGTGCGTTGCCAACATGAGGCCGGGATGTTAGGCCCCGAGCAAAAGTAAGTTTATCTTTTTGCTCATATCCCTGAATGGTAGGCAGAGAAATAACCAGGACACCCATGACTAGTCGAAGACACTAAGTCCCACAATGTGATAGGTGGAAAGACTATTACCAACTGGGCACATATCCAATCCCCGGGACCGTTATTTTTATTAGAAAATTGATAACATACCTACATTTTAATTTATTTTTGCCCGACCTGTGGATCGAACCCGGGACCTCAAGGTAGATAAATCAATATATTTATTGATATTTTTTATTTATTTTTACAGGTTGACAAATAAACGTACATCATGATCAATAACCTCCTTCGTTTTAAAGTAGGTTAAAAATAATAGATTTTTAAAAACAAAAAAAAGTACTATAAGCTTGGTTTGCATTATTGAAAGGTGCTAGAAACTTGGTTTTTCAGGCCCCACGTGGGCATTCAACAGTTTTTAACCGAAAGTTTCTAAATTTGTAGTGTCTCTTTTTTATTTTCCTGCGTTTGTTGTAGATTTTCACATATTTTATTATTGGATATTACGGATTCAATTCCTATCTGAGGTAATAATTTTTCCTTCTTCAACATTGTAAAATATGTGAAAAAATTAATCTATTTTTATTCTCTAGTTTGTACATTTATCTAGTTTGTACTTAACTACCTATTCTTTTTAATATTTGCAATAAGATAAAATACCTACATAAACGTATCTCCTACTTGAAAATTACATGCGTCAGTAAAATATTTATTGCATCTGTGGTCTAGACATCCAGTATTGACAGCATGAGGTTCCTGTGTACGTTTTTTTAACCTAAAATACGTTTTTTCAATTTTCTTATCAAAACAACGTTGCTCGGGATTGGATAAGTGTCGGTTGGCGGTAGGTTTCCCACCAATTACAATGTAGGACTGTTTTTGAAACGCCGATCAACTTTAATTTTCGACTTTTTAATTTTTTTTTTACTTGAATCTTGGTGTATCTTCGGCTTGTAGTGGGTAGGCGCCCGGTGGGCAGTGTTTGTATCAGTGCCCAATTCTTCGCGAATACGGGCATAAAGATATTAACTAGCTATACTACATTAAAGATACAAAAAAAAGATACAAGGCTGATATATTATCGATTTGTCACAGATATCTGCCACATAGTTTGGTGACATAGCAACATAAGTACCAATGTAGTCCACCTACATATTTTTTAAATAAAATTTTACCTTTTAAATAAAGTTTTACCTTAACTACAAAGCAATAGATAAGATGGAAATTAGAAATTTCAACATAGATTTGGACAATCCTGAGACCTTAGCATGAGACGAAGTTCATAAGTTCAAGTCCTGTCATGGTGAAATTCATTGGTGGAAATTATATCATGTCTGAAATCACCCATAACATTGTAATGGAGATTTGAATACAATTATTGTATAATTTGTCATAACTCTTGCATGTTCGTTGTTAAAAAGTATTACACATCATTATGAGGATTATGAAAGCTCGAGTCATTCACAAAAGAACATCAGCTTCACTTTCTAAAGTGCGAAGAGCATGTACTCTTAAAATTGAACGTAACTACGTACTTACCCACCTCCGTCTGTTGTCATTTAAAGTGATATTTTGCCTTTTGCAAGTCGATATTATGATTCACTGGAAAACAATATGAAACTAAATTTTAACATTTTATTTCGCCTCTATGGTCTAGCGATTCAGTTGTTGGACTTGACTGCACGAGGTCTCGGGTTAGAATCCCGGGTCGGGCAACAAAAAGAAAATTGGGTTTATATAAAAAAAATATTATAAATGTTGCTCGGGATTGGATATGCGCCCAGTTGGCGATAGGCTTGCCACCTATCACACTGAGTGACTTAGTGTCTTCGGCTAGTCGTAAGTGCCCTGGTTGTGCCTCTGCCTACCTCTTCTGGGATATGGACGTGAAAATAAAAATAACATATAGTAAAAAAATCGGTCATAATTGATTAACCCTATCTACAGATGAGGATATCTACAGATTGAGTAATAAAAGCAGGCTCTCTAGCAACTGATCTAAAATAGCACGATATCTTATCTTAGATAGGTTGTAAATAATTTCCGTAAGTAGTTTAAAACAATCTTGATATTTAATTAGGTAAACTTTTCTGTAAATTTTGTTCTACATAAAGCCTGACAGTTTCGATGCGAAACATTGTGAAGATTAATGTTGATTTTCTTACTTTGTTTTTTTTTTAGTTTTTATGATATTGGAAGGCAAACAAGCAGACGGATTTCCTGATGGTAAGAAATTCACGCCGCCAAGAGACAACAAAGGTGGTAATGATGCCTTGCCTACCTGAGGCCGGGATGTTAGGCCTAGACTAAAATTAAGTAAGAGAAGTTGGGACTCGAGTAAAAGTAAGTTTACCGGTTACCTCACCCTTCGAACCGGAACACGTCAACGACAAGCATTGACTTTATGGCGGCAGGAATACGTAAGGCGGTGGTAGCAATCGAGGCGAGTCGCTACGAAACTCTACAACCTAGTAGGATGTCACGGTGTTAGTGATGGTAAGCCTATGCTCGCCTTCTACGAGCTTTCCTGAATACTTCCCTGAATTTTGTTCGAAGTAAATCAACAATAATAATATAATTGTTTTCCCTTATAAACTTCTAGCTCTGCTAAATAGCGGTACTTAACTAGTTTCTAAGAAATCCGAACTAACCTATATTAGATTTCGAATCTTCAAGCTATTTAAGCTAAAACTTCAATATTTGTAATTAAAATTATAAATGTAAAAGCCTTAATAGGTATTATTTGATTTGAATTACTAGTCAGTACGTAGTATAAAACAAAGTCGCTTCCTCTGTCTCTACGTCCCTATTTTTCTTTGTATGCAATATTTAAACCTACGCAACGGATTTTGTTGCGGTTTTTTTAATAGATATAGTAATCGAATATGAATGTTTATATGTATATTTTATAACCATGCAAAGCCGGGGCGGACCGCTAGTTTATAATCTATAAAAATATCCTTGTTTCCTCAGACCAATAAAAAATTGTCTGAGCTTGTTTCATTGTAAGTATCAATAAACTCTATCAACGACAAAAGCATTTAAACTCTGGGATATGAAGGAACCCACTTACATACCTAGTTATACTGTAGATAGTGAATTTCGTACATTTTTTTTAAATTACTCGTAGGCGACTAAAAATGGAGGCAGTAGAAGACAGATTGAGCAGTTTTAGAATTTTTGTTCATTCGTCTTTCTACCTGCTTTTTCCCGCCCGCGATTTAACGTAGTTTAAAATTACTTTAAAATATTAACCACCAAGTTTTTCATTTTTTTTTGATAAATTAGTTTAGAGAGGTAAGTACCTACATTAAGTTACTATAGGTCTGAAGATGTTGTAAAAGCGAACCCGTACACGAATTTTGTTATCTAATTATTTTCAAAATTGCATTAAGTGTAAAGTGCAAGTTTATTCATGTAGCTATAAAACAAGTAAAATATTCATATGCTTCTTAGGCTTAGGTTTTTAGATTATGAAAGAAAGTTGGACCATTTAGGTATATTAAGAGTTTTATGTTTTGTTTATAATTTCAAAACTGCAAATCATAACGAAAACATTTAAGGAACATTCTGTAAAGAATACCCGATCAAACCTTAGGACAAACCGAAGTTTATAAATTTTGTTAGTTTTAATTTAGGTTTTTTCCCTCTTCCACATGAAACTCTTAAGCAAACGGGATAAAAAGTAATCTATAATCATATTTGAAAATAGAATACCCGGCAGCGAAATTTCGTCATAGCAGGTTCAATAGATTCATCGTAAATCGCGGTAAAAAGACAGGTAGAAAGACGAATGAACAAAAATTCTACAACTGCTCAATCTGTCTTCTACTGCCTCCATTTTTAGTCGCCTAGGAGTAATTTAAAAAGAAATGTACGAAATTCACTATCTACAGTGTAACTAGGTATGTAAGTGGGTTCCTTCATATCCCAGAGTTTAAATGCTTTTGTCGTTGATTGAGTTTATTGATACTTACAATGAAACAAGCTCAGACAATTTTTTATTGGTCTGAAGAAACAAGGACATTTTTAAATATTTTTATAGATTAATACCTACTTATCTTCAACATTTACCAGTTGACATCAAGGGAAATATTGTTAAAATTTAATTTCTTATTATTATTACCCACTGAAAAGACTAAAGTAATAAACCAAGGCATCGCACTTTTTAATTCTTAACAACTTTCATAACGTTAACACAATGTACAAGAACGAAATTTCAGAAAGCATAATTTAGAGCGGTCATTGCATATCAGTTGTAGCTTATCTTAATACAATACCCAGTAGGTACGACCTACGAAGTCGCTTGGCAATGTTTTATTTTCTTTCAGTGTTCGCTCGCGCACGCGATCGTGCACAGAGTCGCAATCGAGCGTCGCTGCCGGCAGCGTACGTTATTACGAAATATTTGGACGCGCGTTGTTAAGTAATATTGTACTTAAATTTTCTGGAAAAACCACCGTGGAATTTATTCAAGGTATTTTTTTTCACAATTTTAATAGGCTATAAAATTATCATTTATTATTTCACGTCATTAAGAAAAAAATCATGAACGCATCATCTACCTATCTAGGAAGTGGTTTTAACATTTAAATTATGGGTAATTTTAAATTTAATTATGCGATTGCATTAAGTGTTAAAATATATTTTTAATTCTTTAAAGATAAGCCAACTGACATACAAGATAACTAATTATTGATACGGTTAAAACTAAAATATTCAGGATGATGGTGTACAATACGAAGTTTCATAAAAGGTGTTTCAAAAATTTACCTCTATGGTTAAGCCACTATAGGAATTTGTCTATGGATACTAAAGCTGTCAATGGTGTCTATTTCGTTATTTTTGCGTAGCTGTACCAACTACCTTCCTATTTAAATATGACAATGGCAAGTACTGACGTTGGCTTATCAATCTAGGAGGAATCTATTGCCATGTAAAAAGTGTGAAGTCTAACATAGCTAAAGTTTTTACTTGCAAATGTAGCCTGGGAACTTAACAAATTCAATTTGGTAGTCAAATAAATCTTGTTTTATTTTTATTAGCCCCCGATGGAAAATGAGGAGTGTTCTAATGAACCACCGTTGGGAAAGTAGGGGTGTTATAAGTTCTACGTTCTGTATGTATGTTTATTTGTTTGTGGTTTTATAACGTTTAAACTAATAGACAAATTTCGTTGCAATTTGTTAGTAGAAAAGCTGACATGATTGATACGGTTCTTAGCTATGTTATAGATAGGCATGTCGGGAGTTACTGAAAATTTGTAAATTTATGATTATGTCATTTCTTTAATTACAATTGTTAAGATATTCATAGATAGAAGCCGCAGGTTCAAGTTATTGCTTTTATACATTATTCAGTATAATTAAAATAATCATTAAATATAAACGAATATGTATGTATATTTATTTGCATATTTTGTATGTTTTTGCGCCATTACATCGGTAATTATAATCTAATTTAAATTATTATTTTTTGCTTGTCATATCAAAGTTTAGAGGTTGTCCTGTATAAGTTTGATTCAAATTTAGTGTTTTTAGGGAAAAAAATGATTTTTGATATTTATTAAAGTGATCTATTGCCTTTTAACAGTGTGTGATAAATAGGTTGAAATATAAATATTTTAGGTGCACAAGAAATTTTAAATTTATAAATTTTAAGTCAGTTTTTAGAGTTTTACAGTGTTTTAATTATTTTTTATTACTTACTGAATTTATGCAAAACCTTACTGCCGCTGGCCATGACACAATAAAAACGTCTCAAATTTACATAACATTATGGAATAAGATATTATATTATGTTATAACACAAGACTCTCCTGATGGTAGGAGAAAATCGTCGCTCGTCTAGCTTAGTATACCTACTTCCGTCTTTGACTTTAACACTATTTTCAATCACGTAAAAAAATGTTACGGAAGACGTGGTAGCATGGCCAAAAGGTCTTAGCCGGTCCCCGAAAGGGACAAATTAATTTAAAAAAAAACAATGGAAAACGACGTGCCGTCTAAAAGCAACATTATTTCATACTAAAATTTCATACATAGTTTTTAATAGCATTTGTACTTTTTCAAAATACTTCATTCAACATTTTAAGTTACACTTGAGTTAGCTCAAGTTTCACGTTTCATTTCATTTCATTTACGTCCACTTCACGTTCATAACTTCATCAGTGTTTTATTAAGTACTGATGATATATGTATGATAGAGATATTTTAAATTTATTTTTTAATATTTTTTTATTTTATTATGTTGGAAGGTAAACAATTAGACAGATTTCCTGATGGTAAGAAACTGGAATAGATAAAGCGGTGGTACAAATCCGGGCGAGTCAATGCAAAACTCTACCATCTACTTAGTCAGATGTTACGGTGTTAGCTAGTCTTTTACGAGTTGCCTGGCAGGAAGGCAGATTACCTATTTATTTTGCAATTGAGCCCATACCAACACGGGGAAATGCATCCTTCACGAGGTAGGCAGAATACATTAATTAATTTCATTTTATAGTACCTAACATTCAGTAATTAGTTGTTAATTACCGAAGGTAGGTACGTCAGTACCATCTAAATAAAACGATGTAAATTGTAAAGAAACAACAATTTAGGGATACCATTTTCAAGTTGTTTCCCCTAAAGTGGAAATAAGTAATTAAATGTTTCGTATGTTACTAGTAATATTGGAACGAAGTTCCTTATTGTGCGTTGTGAAAGGAGGCTAGACGGAAAAAAATCTTACGAAAAGTTGTCACGACACTTTTTGCTATAGTAAGCTATTGTAAGCTTTGCGGATTGCGCATGTTTGTTTTTTTTTGGACTTTTTTTTATTTTTTTTCATGTTTCTCTGTCTGTCTCTCTTTGTTAATTTAATTTAATTTTTTATTATTCTTTATTTCTTTTTTTTTCATATTTCTCTGTCCGTCTTGATAGAGATTGAGAGAGAGAGAGGGGGAGGGAGAACTTCGTTCCATCCGGGTGTCCCTTGACACCTCTCAAGTTTTATTTCAATGATACAATGTAGCAATGCTCAATAGAAAAATTAGACCTCAACAGTTACACAGTAGACAATACTGAAATAATTTGTTTTGAGGAATACGGTAAGGCTCAAGACAATTATGACCTTTGCCTAAGCCCTTACGAACTGCTTGACTGATGGCTGAGTATTGGTGCCATCGAGAGAAAAGATTGTCGAAGTTTTTTCATAATTATTGAATTTGGTGTTCATATGTATTGAGTGAAATTACTCAATTTTGGTGGCATTTTATAAAGCTTTGTTCAGTGAAAGTGCACAAATGAAATAATCATGAAGAAATTAGCGTATCATGTATATCCTCGTTGCCGCCAAATCTCATAACATGAGCTTGAATAATGAGGCCACCGCTTTACCCAAAAGCCTGACATGACTTACTGACGACTTATGACTGATGACTAATTACAATTGATTAAAATTTATATAAAATTTTATGCAAATTTCTGCTTGATTAAACTTGGCAAAATACTGAAGTGAAGGCCAAAACCTAAAGAAAGAAAAGACTGATGGCTGTTTTTTCTTTAATAGGCCTCGGACCTATACAAAGAACGCAGTCGTTAACACATAGTATTACAATTTATATCAATTGCAAATTACATCCGATAGTTTCAAGTTGTAAAGTATCGGATCTAGCCTGATTAGCAGATCATTTCCTAACGTACCTACTCTAAAGAAAATTTTGTAATACTTGCTGCGGTTGGCTGTAAGCAGTAAGCACAACCATCATTACGTGTTATATAACATTGGTTGTTGGAAATGACTTACAAGTTACGTGTATTCGAAAAGTGAATAATTTTTTGCCATTAATGAATATGACCTCTATTTTTTCTACAAAGATATGGTGTTAGTAAAAATACTATTGTTGTCACTACTGGTTATGACAACACCTTATAGGCATATAATTTAAAGAATACAATTAAGGCAAAGTATTTAAAACAGCTCCATGTGTGTAATCTAGTAATATGACACAGATTAAAATATATAGGGCCGAAAATAGTATTTATTAATTATGCAATTTTAATATTTTTTGATAATTCCCGCCTTTTTTGTTATTTATATTATAAATTAAATGAGTGTGTATATACTTGGTATATACCTACTCTATTAGAGTTTTATTTAGGAAATCGATATAGTAACAAAATATTTTTATATACAATATCAAATATTTTTATATAATCAATGATATTTTTAGTAGTAGTAAAAGCTCAGAGCAAAAGTTTGATTATATTTTAAGGAATAAATATTCACTGTTTTGTATTACCTATTAACTATTTACTTATAAAGAAATCACAAGAAAGAGATCACTCAAGAAAGAGAGATATCCTTGAGCTGACACGTGAAAAGGAGGACGAGACAAAAATTATAATAAATTAAATCACCTAGTTTATGCTATATGTAGTTTAACCAAGGGCGGATCCAAGGGGGACCTCCCTTCTAACTGAGTCGAACAGTATGTCCCAGAACAATTATTAAAATTATTTATTTATGTTATTTTTAAAAAAGTTAAAAAACTATTATAAAATTCAAATTATTACATATGACTTTTGTTGTGCGTACAATGTGAATCTAAGATTATCTAAGGTATAAGGAGAGACCACTCACCTACAACCTAGGTTGTATTTCATAATTAAATCGCTCCGGTGTTACCCGAAGGCAAAAATAGAAATTGGAAGAATCTAGGCTTGCATAGATCGTGATACTAGACACTCTGTACTCCGTGCCAACTCCGCAAGCTCTTGCTAGAGTATTTATGTTTCTTGTCCGCAAGGGACTTAGCCTAAACATATGAAGACATGAAGGTATATCATTGATTATTGAAATAGCTAGGTACCTAAAAATTTACAACACTCCAGTTGTAATAACCAAGGAATATAGGTAGGCATGGGCTTTCGATAATATAGAAAAATGTTATGCTAAAAATTATCCCATGCAAAAAAAGTGATTTCTTTATGCACTGACGGTTAGTGTAGCAGCGCGAGCGGCAGAGAATTCTATTTCCATTCTCCAGAAATCCAAAAGTCAAGTTAGAGCGTCAATAACAGAATACTGTTTATTGAACATGTTTCCAAGTGTAACAAATAGCTATTTGTCCTAAAATACGTGCGATAGCTCATTCGATCCGGAATGATGTATAGAAAAATCTGACATTTATATTAATAATATTTGCACATAAAAAGATAAAAAAAGTTATTAACGATTAAACTCCTAAAAAAGCTACATCGGAATTTTAGTAGGCATAACTCAGAAACTACCTATTTCAAAATAAAGGTTAGTTATTTGCCGCTTACAATAGGTACCTACTTCAAAAATATTCATATACATTAATATATTATAAAAATAAAGAAACTATTCCGTCGTTAAAAAACCTCAAGCCCTCAAACATTAAAATATTTTCCAATTTAAATAATACACTATCTACCTACAAGCGTTCGATTCCCGACGGGGGCAGGCATATTGTGTGATGAACATTTAGATGTCTGCATTTCCGGGTCTAGGTGTTTATTAAATTGATTCTGGTATCTTTTTAAGTTAAGTGATCGCCTCTGTGGTCTAGCGGTCCGGGTGTTGGACTTGACTGCATGAGGCCCTGGGTTCGAATCAGTTTATCAGCCAACATAAAGAAAATTGGATTTTTCCAATTTTCTAATTAAAAACAAAATTTGTTCAGGATTGGAAATGTGCCCGGTTGGCGATAGGCTTGCTACCTATCACATTGTGGGACTTAGTGTCTTCGGCTAGTCGTGGGTGCCTTAGTTGTACCTCTGCCTACCTCTTCGGGGACATAGGCGTGAAGATACTTTACTGTTCTTTACTTTACTTTTTATCTATTTAATTTAAGTTCGTATAATTATCTTAACGCACATATCCCTGAAAAGGTAGGCACATAGTGATTATATACTCTTTGAAGGTAGACAGGCACAACCAGGGTCAGACCGCTAGAATATAGAGACGATTAATTCTACCTATATATTTTTTAAAATATGAGAAAATGTGGAGCTTTGAAAATTTCTGATTTCCAATACTTGACTTAGCATTTTTAGAAAATTAACAAAGTTTAAAAGAATAAATTAAGTTTAAGAAGGTTCAAAGTAGTTAAAAATTTTAGGCCACACTGTCACACCACTCGTAATAGGTTGTGAAAAAAGATAAAAAACAATATATTTCCGTCGAACTATTATTATTCTTTGAAACCTTGTAATTTCATACTGATCATAATTTCTCATTCTGCATTCAAAATTCGTTTAAAGAACAAATTACCAATTGGATTTTCTTTTGTTAGTTTGAGAATGACATGCTATTTTTTCAATAGGTTCCTATTTTAAATTAACAGTTAAAGAGATAAATATTTTTTGTTGAAATTGATGTTATTTGTTTGTAACAGTTGACCAAAATATGTAAAAACACAAATACTATATAATAATTTTAATTATAATTCACAATTATTGATCCTAAGTTAAAATTGAGATATTGCAAAACTATGACTGACCTCAAAATGCTATGGTAGGTATTCTAAATTGAACAAAAATTACTGATATCACATCAGATATGAATCCCACTTTGACTTAACCTCGAGTTCAACCGAGTTTTCCCCCGCATTGGTTCAGGTCTCCTGTGTAAATAAATCTCCTGCCGTACTACCAGGCAGCTTGTCATTGCAAACAAGACCACTAGTAGTAGGCTAGACGGTAGACTTGCACAATTGGGCTCTTTCAGGTCACGGTTTTTCTCTTAATAATTTAAAGAGTCGTCTATTGATCGCTATTTTAGAAGTAAAAGTACGTGACCCCCCTCACACAAGGGCTGGATCCGCCATTGAGTTTAACACACTGTAGGTAGGTATATAAAAGTAATATGTTTTTTTAATTTATTATGGAAGCTTACTTTGTAATATAGAATCGGAAATAAGTGCATACGTAGAACTATAAAAATATGTGCAATTCAAACAAGGTGGAATTGAAACCTTCGAAAATTTCCTATCTCATTTTTTTCCACGATAAGTCTTACAAATTTAGTTGTCTGTCCCCTTTTCATCGATTTTTAAATCACATCGATTCTCGAGAATTTCCAACTTTAAAAATTAATCTAGAAAAAATTAAAATAATTCATCTTAGACTAATTAGACCTTGAAACAGTATTGTTATCCGGTGCTGTATTTTTATATTGTACCGAAAATAATTAATAACAATACGAGTAGGTATACCTATAAAACATAATGAATTAAACTATGCAACGTGTTACAAATATTACAATATTTTTTTAATTAACAATTATAATCGCTATAACTTTGAAGTATGAAAGATTGACAAAACAGTATACCTAAGTACATTGCGTCTATGGATTTTAAGTATCTGGTCTGGAGAGACCTGTGAGGTGATATTCCACTACCATATTTAGCGGGTTTTATCCGAGGGTGTTGTCAGAACTGCAAGAGTCTGCGAAGACGTTTTTGTATGAAAAATGTAACGAATATAAAGGAAACTAGGTAGATCTATAAAAATCGTAATACATAGCACTCGAGACTATCTATCTGCTTACCCCGCAAAGGACTTGACGTGTAGATATGTTTATTAATATGTGCATATAATGTGTGTGTATATGTATAGGAATAAACACATGTTGTGAGATTTGGCGGCAACGAGGAAACACACGATACGCTAATTTCTTCATAATTATTTCATTTGTGCACTTTCACTGAACAAAATTGTACAAAATGTCACCAAAATTGACTAATTTCACTCAATATGTACACGAAATTCAATAACTATGAAAAAACTATCTTTTCTCTCAATCGCGCCAAAACTCCGTCAACTATTTGCTTTTAAAAAATCCTATACAATATATAGGTGTTAGCAGCAATATATAGCAGGTGGTATATAAAGTAATAGGCGGAATAATGACCCACCAGTGGCAGTGGGGTCATCACATCCAGACTGATGTCTTAATTAATTAAAGTTATTTGCAAATGAACTCATATTAGATATATACGTACATAATATTGTCTCATATCTGTGGGTTATTTAATCAAACTTCGTGGGTCTAATCTAAAAGATAACACTGAAATAAATAATCGTTATCTGTTGCGCGAAACGTTTTGGTAATTGAAATGAATTGATTAATCGCAATGATTAAAATAATCACAGATTTAATTTAAATTAGGATTATGTTAAGCAGTCCATTTACACACGGTTGACATAGCTAAGTAATAATAGCTAATTATTCATAGATATTAAATATTTAAAACTAACTCCCACCCGGAATTTATCATAATCATGATTACGTTTGATAATAATGATAAATATTAATATGATGATAAATAGATGAAATAGAGATGATAAATATTAATCGCTAAATCTCTTCTAAGATTGACCACAGATTCACACCACACTAGATAACTAAGTATACAAAATGTGTCAAATACAAAAGATTTTTTTTATTCGAAATTTAATACTTTTATTGTTTTTTGCATTTCTTTAATATACTTAAACATATTTTTGCTCGAGGTCCAACATCTCGGCCTCAAGTTGGCAACGTACTATTACCACCTTTGGTGTCTCTAGGCGACATGAATTTCTTACCATCAGGAAATCCGTCTGCTTGTTTGCCTTCCAATATCATAAAAAAACTAATTTCACACTTCTTCGTGTTTGTAATCATTGTAAAAATAAAGTTTTTCTTTAAACTGCAAACACAGTAAAACTGCAAAAAACTATTTCAGTTTCAATACTACGGTGATTAACTAAAAACTACGAGTCATTAAGCATAATTCATTTTAAAGTGTTTGTAATTTCCAAGTACATAAATAAAAAATTATAGTATTGTACTCAAAAAACCTATTATCTGATCTTGACCAAACTGAAATATAACCAACCAGAATTAAAACGGTACCGGAAGCACTTGCCATCAAACGTAATTATCATAAATATTGGTCCATTTAATAAAATGGTACAAAAGTCACATGTAGCGAACATAGCATGTGGCGAAAAAAGGTCCCTTTTTTCTTTTTAAAATATAAAGAATAGAAATACTGTCTACACAATATTTTCAGGTTATTCTAATACGTTACCTCCTACAAAGCCTACTATTGTAGAGTATTCTAGAACAACCTGACGATTAAAAAAATACAGTGATATGTGATTTCGTATAGTATTAATTTTCTTTGCATAAATTTAAAAATACTTTTTTTACTTTAATAACTTCACATCCACATACCCGACGAGTTAGGTAGAGGCACAGCCAGAACACACACGGCTAGCCAAAGACACTAATGCCCGATTTCACCAAGAGTCCCTATATTAAGGGGACCTTTTAACGTGTTTTAGGGGACGGTTTGATATTGAAACAGTCCCGTAAGTAACGTTAAAAAGTCCCCTTAAGTATAGGGGCTCTTTGTGAAATCGGGCATACCTAAGTCCCACAATTAGATAGTTGGCAAGTCTATCGCCAACTAGGCACGTATTCAATCACGGGCAACGTTATTTTTCTAAGACAATTGAAAATACGCTTTTTCTTTTTCTTTGTTGCCCGACCCGGGATTCGCACCGGGGACCTCAAGAAGGCAAGTCCGACTTCGGACCGCTAGACCACAGAGGCGTTACTTAATATCTTACCAATTTTATAACAATAAAATATAGGTAGGTATAGATATATATTGTATAGATAGTGGTGAATATGTGGTTATATTGTAACTGGAAGCTGTCAATCTGTTTCTTTTGTACCATAACTATACAAAACTTAGACATCACTGAAATGTATAAAGAATTATAATTATAAACATCTACAACAAGTACCACGTTACGTAGGCCAGGGGCAATTCTTCCTCACTTGCAATAAGTACATATAATTACTGGTGTTGCCTCGTGATAAAAAACAGTTCACAAGTTATGTAATGCCGTTGATTAATAAAAAAAGAAACAATAGCAGATCGTCACTTGACTATACGGATATGCTTCTCTGTGTTCAAATTACATTTGTGCAATGGTTATTGGAGATCTACTAATTACCATGACACATATATTAGTACCGCAAAGTTCAAGTTATATAGAACTTTTGATTATTATCGCCACTTGGTGAGTTTCCATTGTACTTATAGTTCCAGCAGAGATTAGTAATATATATTGTCTTTGGTTCCAGTCAGCAAAAACGGTTACTGTGCGAAAAGTTAGCACAAAACGCGTTTTGGACACTTTGAAAGAGTGACCTTCACACCTTTCTAGCTAAAAGCCATCCTGTGGGTGTCAGCGCTGGGTCATAGATTAGGTATGAAATAAAGAGATGCAGCTCATTTCTAACCCCTGAATGAAAAAAGAGGGATATTATAAGTTTTCTCTGGCTGAGCACGCTACTCGCCCACTAGCCCGGTAACGTTGTAACTTACAAAGTCTACCTCCTTAGTCTAAAGACTTACAACTTGTTAAAACAAGTCTTTAGACGTACACAACAGTAATTTCGAAAAAAAATATTAGGTATAAGTTTTGACATGTCTATGTGCGTCTATCTGTGGTGTCATAACTTTTGAACGGATGGACCGATTTCGATGCGAATTATTATGTTTGAAAGCTGACGTCATCGAGATGATTCTTGGCGACATTACAGGTTTTGTCAGGGGTTCGTTGAAAACTTTCTAATTTTATTATTATATTAGAAAATTGAAAAAACACATTTCCTTTTTATTGCCCGACCCGGGGATCGAACCCGGGACCTCAAAATATCAAATCCGATGCCATTAACAACAAAACCATTGTTAGGTTTTGTTTGATTGTTTGACAGAATTTCTTATTTCAAAAAACCGTATCCCTTTTATTATAGTTGGGCAAAGGATAAATTATTACTTAAAGTACCTTGTCATTGCGCCTCTGATTAAGGCACATTACCTGTGCTAATCGGTTTTATAAAGAAAACAAATTATAGACGTCACTTAATTAAAATAAATGAACTTTAACATGCTCTCTGTGCTTGCTAGCGTTAATATAGCTAGGTATGTTACTATGACGAAGTTTCTCATGACATTGAATATATCTTCACGCTAAAGCTTACGAGGTAGGCAGAGAGTATCGAGAGCCAAATGTTACGAATCCTATTCAGTACTGAGCTTTATGTAAAAGGTCAGCCAACAAGCACACAGCTCTACTGATAGTAAGTGATAACTGTAACCTAAACACCATAGATTTTACAGGTGCGTCGCTGCCCTGTAGCCGGGATACTAGGCCTATTGTGCAAGTCTGCTGGCTACCCTACCCTCTGGGCTGGAACATGACAGAGTCATTATGGTGGCAGGAATTATTGGTGGGCAATGGATCACTACCCGGACAAGTTGCTGCATAACTCTCTACCAGCAGTGTTCTTGAAATGACCTATATTTTAACCAGTGCTCGCCTTTTACGAGCTAACTGGCAAAGAGACAGATGGTCTGTTCTACTCAGCGGACCCGGACCAACACTAGGGAAATATCAAATATGCCAGTTTCGGAGACTCGGGCACACCCTTGAATGATACCCCATCGATTCGGTCGTGTAATGTGAACCTACCCTCGTGTACCTAAATTCGTCCTTTGCGTTGTATATCTGCTTTGTCAATCTTTCTCTGCTAATGACCGAACCAACTCAGCAAAAGGGCGTTTCCTCATTTTTACATCAACATTTCCTTTCAATCCCATTCGCTCTCGATCTGAGTATTGAAAATGTGATCGGTGAGCGTTACACAAAATAAAATAGCTGTATTTCACTCTCTAAAGATGACGTTGTGTAGTTTAGAATCTCGCAAGCGTTTAGCATAATCCTTTTAATATTCTAAACCCGCAGTAATTGTCAATTGAAGAAGTTTCATTAACCTTCCATGTAAACTTGCAAATTGCTATTGTCAGCTATTGCTCTTATTCGCGAACTCAGTGACGGACTGACGGTAATCGCATCCGCTTCCACTGTATATTATGAAATTAACTGAACGAACTTTAAATGATATTTGTTGCTACCGAACCCTTCATAATCGAGTTCGACACTTGTACTTGTAAGTACGTACGTACGTACTTGGCTGCTTTTTTTAAGTACAATTGAAGGATAGCATACAAAACACGCTTCGGTATAAATTATACTAGTAGTTTATAACACGTATAATATCTCTTGCTAAAGAGTATTTGCATTCCTTTTATAATATTATACTCGTAGTTTATATGACGTATATAATACGAGTAGTTTTTTTAATTTATTTACATTAAATTTCATTACACAATTTTGGAAGCCATAATCGCACGTACCTATCTGCCAGCAACGATTTAAGAGATATACCTACTCGATTTGATAACGTACCCACTCGGACATACTATCATAATTACATATTTTGCAAGATAACAAAAGGTCATTACAACATTCAAAATATTTTAAAATTGGCTTATATTCTACTGCCAAGGTCAAAAAAATTCTTTGTCAAAACTATTTTGGCTTTACGGATCTTATTAATTATAATAAATTTTATAATAGTGGAAGGCAAACAAGCACACGGATTTCCTGATGGTAAGAAATTCACGCCGCCTAGAGACACCAAAGGTGGTAATGGTGCATTGCCAACCCGAAGCCGGGATGTTAGGACTCGCGCAAAAGTATGTTTACCGGCTACCTTACCCTCCGAAACGCAACACGTCGACAGCAAGCATTGGACTTTATAGTGGCAGGTAAGGCGGTGGTGCCAATCCGGGCGAGTCGCTGCGAAACTCTACCACCTAGTAATCCCGTGAATCTGGGGATATCGTTATTTCGTTATTTATCACGTTTTCCGGTTGTAAAAATTCGAATTTTCAACGTGCTACTTTTTTTTCCAATTCTACAACATTTAGAATCTTATACGTGTAATCTGCACTGGCGATGCATCATGATATCATGCAAATTTATGCGATGCAGCGCGCATTTATTTTCGCGCGAAAAAAACTCGAAACTGCGAAAATTCGCAGTGCGGACTAGACCTTGCTATTTGTTTTTCACTAGTTTTCCGGTTGACCCCATTTAAATTTGATTGTGATAAGGCAATATGTTTTTATAACACTTAATGCGTTTTTAATTGTTCATCTAGATGTTTAATGAGTTTAAATTGAGGTTTAGCTTCAAATTATTAGATTAGGTAGGTATGTCGGACAATATATATGATATAGGTTCGAATACATACATACATACACATCTTCACACCAAGTCCCTTACGGGGTAAGCAGAGAGTATCGAGTACCAGACCTCGAATACAAGAAAAGGTAAACTACTAAAATAAATTTGATATTTTCAACGTCGGCGCTTGGTAAAACTTCCAAATATTCATATTTTTAAAGAAAGAAACACTTGTACTGTTTTACTTATCACTTATAATTTATTACTTTGTAATTAGTAGCCTACCGGTTTCGCTTATACAGCATCATCAGGGCTAAAACTTAAACTTTTAAGTGAATAAATTATAAGTGATAAGTAAAACAGTACAAGTGTTTCTTTCTTTAAAAATACTAAAATAAACTGACGAAACGCAAAATCCAACCAATCCGATATAATAATATATTATTTAATAATGAGGTAGTTGGACGACCTCCCACCCGGTGTCTGATGATCTGTTCAAAGTCGCGGGGAGTCGCTGGATACAAGCGGCTAGTGATCGTGATTTGTGGCGTTCTTGGGGGAGGCCTATGTCCAGCAGTGGACGTCCTCCGTCTGATGATGATGAAATGAGGTAGATTAAGTCCTAACAAATACTGAGCTTTTTTCTTAGCACACTCATGCTACCACACTCTTTTTCTATATCTTATTATCACTTTTTTTACTTTTTTGTCTATTATTTAAGTTGCTTATGTTTAGAGTTACGTTGAATTTTAGTTGTTTTTTTTGTTAATGATATGTTGTAAGTTTTAATCTATCAATAAATGTTTCGCTAGTCTTGTGCTCAAGAGACTTTCAAATGACGTATCAGATTTCAAATTCCACTTTGTATAAAATCGAATCGAATTTGCTTGTTTGTATTAGTTAGGCTCCGAAATTACTGTACCTATTCGAAAACTTCTTTTCCCTTTATAAGTCGACATTATCCTTGACGAACATAGGCTACTTTTTACAGCGGCAAAATGCTTCATTCGCACATCGAAACGTTTCATTTCTTTTTTTTTTTAATGACTACTGTTGTGTACGTCTATAGATTTTAACAACGTCACCGGGCCACTGGGCGAGCAGAGTGCTCAGCCAGAGATTGAATTTTGGGAGGGGCCTGGGACCCCCCTCCCTAAGGGCGTCTCCTGTAAGACCGTACCTTGGCTTAGGGTGGGATCTTGGTTTGTTTCGGTAGAGGATATCGTGGCTGTGTTCCGCCCAGGGCGGAACACGGGTCTTCGCCGCCCCCGGCGGCGGCGGTGTCTTGAGTTTGTATGTGTGTGTGTAGTGATGTATGAGGCGTTTGCCTCGGTGATAGGGTCATCTGGGTCTAGGATCACGTGACGGCCTCCGGCGAAGCGGAGGTGGGTCCGTCTCGAGGACATAATCGTTGGCTGCTGCCATCAGAGGATTCGGGTGATTTTCTAACTTAGAAAAATATGTTTGGGAGAGTTCTTGGAAGTGCTTCGCTAGGCTAGGCAATTCCAAGTCTCTATGTAAATCTATGTTGCGCATGTACCACGTTGCGCCGGTGGCTAGTCGTATGAATTTATTCTGAACAACTTGTAGAGCGTAGAGGGTTGTCCTAGGTAGGGTGGTATGGGTCGTATGCAAAGTTTATAAAGAGTCAACTTATTTCTAAGTGACAATTTATTATTTTTGTTCAGAAGACTGTGTAAACGGTACATTACATATTTTGCCGTATCTTTCACACGTTTAATGTGTGATTGAAAATTCATATCTTTGTCCAGCGTTACCCCGAGGTACTTGACTTCGCTTTCCCACGGGATAACGCTACCGAACATAGATATTTGCCTAATTTGGCGGAAACTTCTGGTTCGGGTGGGAATCTTTTTCCTACAGAAAAGTACTGCCTTACTTTTTTCCGGATTTTTCATTTCTTTTTTTTCATTTCTATGGTTTCCTGGATGATTTAAAAATACAATTGTACTCGGTAGGTGGCGCTGCTGTCGTTATGTAATCTACACTATCTATATGAAAGATTTGATTGTTTGTTGGTTTTTATTGAATAAGCTCCGAAACTAGTGCACTGTTTTAAAAACAATTATTTTAACATTGTTTCTGATGAACACAGGCTACATTACTTCAAGGGAATATTAGGAGTTTGTCCTAATTAGGGCTGCTAGTTGAAAATAAATTTGGAAGTCAGTTGAAAATAGGTATCAGTCAATGTAAAGCGCGTATAGTGGGTACTAGTACTATTTAAATTAGGCGCTTCGGATTTACACTTTTTACATTTCATAGTTTTATTTTTAAATTGGCTGACCTAATCTAAATTTAAACGAAATGATTTATTATGTAACAACACTACAATAGATATCTATAAACATTCGGATTTCCGAAGCTTGACGAATGTAACTAATTTGAATACTATGAAATATCCTTTACATACAAACACAATGTTAAACAAAATTGTTAGTAAGACGTTGCGACAAATTGCAAGAGGTTGTCACGGCGAGTTAACTCCAAAGAAACCAACAATTACACCAGGACAACTTAAATAGTAGTTATAGAAAATATTACAGTAGGAAAACATACGCTATGTAATAAGTATCTACCTTGTACCAATGTGGCAATTTTTGTAAACGATTCTCAGTGTTGAAAAGTGTGATATTAGCTATTTCCTGCGAATTCTTTTTAGGTTTTGGCATTATTGTTAGTATTTTGCCATTCGTCAAGTAGAAATTTGCAACAAATTTACCAAAATCATGATTCAATTATAATTAGTCATAAGTTATAAGTCGTCAATAAGTCATGTCAGGGTCTTGGGTGAAGCGGTGGTTAATCAAGCTCATGTAATGAGATTTGGCGGCAACGATAAAATACACGATTCGATAATTTCTTCATGATTATTTCATTTGTGCAATTTCAATGAACAAAATTGTACAAATTCTCACCAAAATTGCTAATTTCATTTCGATTCAAGCAATATTGGAAATTGGTATCGGATATTTCATTGTAGGTAGTCTTTAATACAATACTGAGTAATTATTAACATTTAGTTAATAATAAACAGTTCAATTTAATTTATTTGTAGAAGTTGGTACAGTCATAGGTTTTAAAGATTAAATTAAGAAAAAATTACAACTCCTGGCCTAGTGGTGTACAAATTATGTTTATGAAAAGTACCTACACTTTAAGACTAATAATTCATGACGCGGTTTGTGAGCCCGCAGATTCCGTAGAATGTAGATTTATATGCAAAAAGTAAGATCACAACGCGATTTTCATCCGCAGCGCCCACAGTTGTTTGCTGTTACCACGGCAGCAGCCGTCTCCCGGCGCCCGCCTCGGCGGTTTGCGATATATCGCTCCGTTAGTTCTGTCGAAGATTT
The DNA here is from genome assembly GCA_002245475.1 of Calephelis virginiensis. Classification (NCBI taxonomy): domain Eukaryota; kingdom Metazoa; phylum Arthropoda; class Insecta; order Lepidoptera; family Riodinidae; genus Calephelis; species Calephelis virginiensis. The sequence goes on along the minus strand of NJDC01000813.1, from coordinate 134,855 downwards.
GCAGCAATTATTTTCCCTATCTCTCGCACGTACGCAGACATTTTTGGTTCAATGCAGACCTAGTAATACTCGACTACTAGTTGCCTGCCCATATTATTATCATAATTCATAAATAAAATTTAAAGAAAATATTAATTTAAATGAAATATTTATTTCATTTTAAATATTGTATGTTTAATTTTTATAATAATATAAATAATAACTCCTTAAAGTCTTTTGAGACCCCCATATTGTTGTTTTAAAAAAGAACCTCTGTTTTAACTCGACTCTTTAATTTACTTGCCTATCAAATTTCATCAAAATAAGTTAGCCGGTTTAGTCGTGGAAGCGTAAGAGACAGCTGACAGGCAGACTTTGGCATTAATAATTTTATGTTAGATACCTAGTATGTTAGTTAATAAATAAATATCCTGGACAACCCACCACCTACCATGGCCCTTCCAACCTTCATGGTTTTACGGGCCGAATCTTCGGGAGAATACACGAGGCTCTGCTACTTCTTTGGCTTTGCTCCTCGTGTATCTCTTCCCTCCCTACAAGTTATTTATCTTATCTTAGCCTTGTCCCCATATGACACTTCTCCCCTGAAGGGGTGGTCTTTAGCCATCCCCAATTGGGGTGGACAACACAATTCCATTACTCCCTCGCCTCCAGAGGCCATCACTTATTAAACCAGGCGTGCGAAAACTCTCTGAGCCTGCAATAGTTCGCCTGGCTCTCCGCGAGACCCGTAAAGTGGACCGTTCCCGTCTCCTCTTGCACGATGCCGTCTAACATTGCCTGGACAAGTTACACAAATTGAATCTCATCCCAAAGTAAGCAAATTATATGCTTGTGATATAGGTGTTAGCAGGGCCGAATTTAAACTCAATGCCGCTAATGGGCACCGAAAAAAAGTCCGCTCTAGCACTAGAATTTTACTTAAGGGTAAGTACAAATACGTGTAGGAAGACGTTTTCATGCTGACTTTTTATTATTTTTTATAGGTATATTTATTAACAGATC
>NJDC01000813.1:97349-109723 GCA_002245475.1 Calephelis virginiensis | reverse complement strand
CCTCTGTGTAGGACCGGGCTCCTTCGCATAATAGATCATTTGCTTTCCTACCAGGCAGCTCGTAAAAGGCGAGAATAGGCTTAACGTTACTCCGTGACATCCTACTAGGTGGCAGAGTTTTGCGGCGACTCGTCCGGATTGGCACCACCGCCTTACCTACTCCTGTCGCCATAATGTCAGTGCTTGCCGTTGTTGTGTTTCAGTTCAGAAGGTAAGGTAAACTTACCTTTGCTCGAGGCCTAACATCCGGGCCTCAGGTTGGCAACGCACCATTACCACCTTTAGTGTCTCTAGACGGCGTGATTTTTTACCATCAGGAAATCCGCCCGCTTGTTTACCTTCCAATATCATAAAAAAAAACGGAGTGTAACAGGAACACCTTTTATAAAGAGAAGTAGATGATCCAAAATTATCAAGTCATCATTGCATTGCAGTCTGATGAATGATGATTAATGTACAAGGTAAATCGTGTTGTATTAAACATAATAAGTACTAAACAAGTTAAATTATAATGTGATCACCTCAGTTCGTCAATGAATAACCTACATTTCCATAGATTTTTTACACTTCACGAAAATTCAGCAGGCTAACATGCGCTACAAAGACATTTTTAACAGACTCCAAAAAAGGAAGAGGTTTTCAATTAGACTGTACGTTTTTTTATTTTTTTGTATGTTTGTTACGTGGTTACACAGTCAATAGCCACTGATTTTGATGGTTCTTTTTTTAGAAAGATAGGTCATGATTTATAGGTGGTCCTATATTAAATTTTTCGTGATCCGGCCAGTGATTTTTGAGTTATCACTACATAGTATAAAACGAAGTCACTTCCTCTGTCCCTATGTATGCTAAAATCTTTAACACTACACAACGGATTTTGATGCGGTTCTTTTAGGAAGTGAAAGTTTTTTACTAAATAATGCATATTTTTTTCATTTATCTTGACGACCTCATCAAGGATTAGTGAATTATATTAGATAAGTAAAAAAATGTGCATTATTTAGTGCATATGCATAATTAGTGCATATGCATAATTAGTGCATAAAACTCAAAAACTCTTAGTAGGATATTGATGAAATGTGTGTGGGACCATTTGGAAACCATTTGCTATTTCTCGAAAAGAGAATTATCCATTCGCGAGGTGGTACTCAATGAAATAGTTGGAGTCGGTTTTTGCAGTTTACTGTGGCTTTATTATTTAAAAAAAGGCGAATATCAATGTACATTAACGAGTCCGTTAAGGTGGTAAGTAATTTTTTAAAATGTCAACACGCACAAGTAGGTATCTACCATTTGTATGAGATTATATTTTTTTATTCTGATTCTGGTAAAAACATTGACAAAGTTTTCTGTGTCAGTGTTTTAGGTAATTATTTAGCCTAAGAACTCACAGAGCGGTCGCGGAAATGCGGTTTTATTTAAAAAAAAACTCACGAGATCCGTAATTTGCGCGGTCACAAAGCCGTCGCCGTTGAAATCATCGCTCGCAAACTTGTACTATTGAGTTTTGGCGCCATCGAGAGAAAAGATGGTCGAAGTTTTTTCATAATTATTGAATTTCGTGTTAATATTGAGTGAAATTAGTCAATTTTGGTGGCATTTTGTACAATTCTGTTCAGTGAAAGTGCACAAATGAAATAATCATGAAGAATTTAGCGTATCGTATATTTCCTCGTTGCCGCCAAAACTCATTACATGAGCCTGACATGACTTACTGACGACTTATGACTGATGACTAATTATAATTGATATAAAATTTGATGCAAATTTCTACTTGACTAATGGCAAAATACTAACGAGATTGCCAGAACCTAAAGAAAGAAAGAACTAGTACTATTGGCGACCGCTGCCGCTAGAACCGCAACAACGGCGGGCGCTGCGGGTGTAAAACGCGTCGTGAAATGTGCTCTTACTTTTTGTATATTAATCTACATTCTACAGAACCTGCGGCACCGCCACGGTCGCGGGAAAAAACCGCTGCGTGAGTTCTTAGGCTTAAAGTACAGCTTGTTTTGACAAACAATGTTAGGACTGTCAAAAAGTCGTTAATAATGCTTTGTCTTAAATAAACAAATTTAAGAGTTTTGGCATTCTCGTGAAAGAAGATAATTTTTTCATTTTGTGTAAATTTTGAGCAAAATTAGTTAATTTAGGTGGAAATTACTTTAATTTTATTCCGATTATGTGCACAAGTAAAACATTTATACAAAAATTACTGAATCGTGTATTGCTTCGCTGCCGTCAAATCTCACTAAATGAGCTTGAGTAACGAAACTATGGCTTTACTCAACACCCTGACATGACTTTGACTTATGACTACTGACTTGAAATGTTATAAATAATTTCTTAATACGGAAGATGTGGCAGCATGGGCTAAACATCTTAGCTGGCCCTTAGCCGTGTATTTGTTGTTTGTTAATTAACTTATACAAATTTAAAAGTTGATTGTTAGGATTTATTCAAAAATGTATATTTTAACGTATCATTAATAATTGTTCTAGGCCAGTGGTTCCCAATATTTTCTGATCAGTGCGTCCCAATTTACTCTTCTTATGCACTTCTTCTTGGAAAACCTTAAAGCTTAAAATATAAGTATATAAATATCAGTTTATTCTTTTTTTTTAATGTCACATATTTACTAGTAGCCTATTTGTAAAAAAAAAACTACGATATCATACATAAAAACAAATTATGTAAATACGTTTTCCCTGATCGATTACATTACATTTTCCCCGTGAAAATTATGAAAAAATGTTTATCTACATTTATCTGTAAAGTTGTCTGTGTTGGTCCGGGCTCCTTTGCAGAATAGACCATCTGCCTTTTTGCCAGGCAGCTCGTAAAAGGCGAGCATAGGCTCACCGTCACTAACACCGTGACATCTGACTAGGTGGTAGAATTTAGCAGCGACTCGCCTGGATTGGTACCACCGCCTTACTTATTTGTGCCACCATAAAGTCATGACGTGTTCCAGTTCGGAGGGTAAAGTAGCTGGTAAACTTACTTTTGCTCGAGGCCTAACATCCGGGCCTCAGGTTGGCAGCGCACCATTACCATCTTTGGTGTCTCTAGGTGCCGTGAATTTCTTCACATCAGGTAATCCGTCTGCTTGTTTGCCTTCCAATATCTTAAAATATATATATATTATTTTATGTTATCATCGTAAATAATTACAGTCGTATTATTTTGTTGCGCATTGATTACTGCTTATTTATTTAAATACACGGTAGATCAGAGAAGTTCAAAGAAAAACACAACACAGTGTATAATTTTACACGAACTATTTCGAGCTACTTTTGACCGCTTTACAACTCGTAACATATTTACCATGAATAGATGACAATTCGGTACATCTGTTAAAAACCCCTAATTTGCGGTTTTGCATTTACATGTTTGCAGTTGCAGAAAGATAGGTTAGAAGACTAATAAGAAACGATACTAAGAAACGACTAATAATAAGATACGAAAGATAGGTAAGACGTTTCAACAAAGTTGCATTGATCGTGGTAATTTTTTGTGCTTATTGGAACGAAGTTCCTTATCGCGCGTTGTGAAAGGGGTCTAGACGGAAAAAAATCTCACGAAAAGTTGTAACGACACTTTTGCTGTAAGCTGTAAGAGGTCTAATATTCCGACCTCAGGTTGGCAACGCACCATTACCACCTTTGGTGTCTCTAGGCGTCGTGAATTTCTACTCATCAGGAAATTCGCCTGCTTGTATGCCTTTGAATATCATAAAAAAAATGAATATATACTTACAAGCTAAAGACACCTCTTCAAGCAAAGACTATTTTTTTTAAATCAACCCCGTAGAAATATAATGGGGGATAAAAGTTTTTATGACAATCAAAATTATGCAATGCTGGTGAAGTCACAGGTGAACATCAAGTTATTTAATATTTGTAGCATGAAGGCTAATTACAATATTTGTCCAGACATTTTTAAAACGCAGATTTGCAAATATTTAAAAGCTTAAATACCCAGTTCTTTGTATAGAGTATTGTTTGTCTAGTCTACGTTCATAATAGGTCAAGAATGTCATGCTCTAATATTGGTTTTCGTAAAAATATATGTAAATATATATTTAAACAGCTTCGTCTGTACTTATCGATGGTCGGACTTCCCTCGAAATAGATTTACTCGTGTTATATAACAGGAAAACGAACTAGCAATCGATCTTTTTGCTGTCAGATGTACGCACCGCTTTTATATGCCATTGATATAATAATTGATAATAATTATATTATTAATAGAAAGAAAGAAAGAAAACATTTATTGGCAGACTAAATCATCACACATAAAAAAAACAACTAGAAATCTGAGCCCTGGCCATGAGTTTACAGCTTGTCAAGTTTACTATACTCGCTACCGTCTCTGTAAATCATTTGTATGAAAATATTGAACAGCGCCTCTATTGGTAACTATGGGAAACACACTTTTAGTCCAAAAGTGTCATAGATTTCGACACGTAAGTTACCGAACGTAATCTATACCAACTCATGGTAAAGGCTCTTGCCTAACTAAACGTAAGCAACTTAAGTACCTGAAATAGGTTAATTAAAAAACAGTAGTTAAAAAAACAGAGTGTGGTTGAGACTCCGATGAAAAACCTCCAAAGTGATTTTTAAAAGATTACCAATAAGTTGAGGACCTTCCTAATGGAGACAAGCATTGCCTATAGACATGGAGGTCAATGGTGCGTCGTATTTTATTGTCGGGGATATAAGGCCACATGATCTACAGAATACTTTACCCTCCAGGCTTCAGCGCAGAATATTATCGGAATTCATTGTTGATGAAATTATATAGCTGGTTTAGCCAATTCGCATTATACACCTGAACATATTTGGAATTTGGTACTTCCAAACGTACTTTGGAAGTCGTGGAGTTGATTAAAAATATTGATTTAAATAATGCGACGAAAACCAAAGTTATAAGTATAGTGTTGGAGCAAGTGAATGAAATTGTATATAACCTGGTTGTGCTTTTAGCGGGGATGGGATGTGAAGATATGTATGTATGTATTTTTTTTATAATATAAAGAGATATTTTTTTTATTAACTAAACAGTTGAAGCTAGACCTACACTAAATTTAAAAAAATATATTTTTTCATATAATTCTATCTAATAATTTCAATTAACATTTCTTCCTCAGGGATATAATGACGAAAAGGGACTGACTTTTGTTGATAAGTAATTTGGATAGATAGATTATTGCACGCAGTCAAACTATGTGGTATTCGATTTTGCTACGTTAGTACTAGTTATTATTTATTCTGTGGTTCTGCTTTTGAATGGCACTCAAACCGGAGTTTTGGCGCCATCGAGAGAAAAGATGGTCGAAGTTTTTTCATAATTATTGTATTTCGTGTTGATATTGAATGAAATTAGTCAATTTTGGTGGTATTTTCTACAATTTTGTTCAGTGAAAGTGCACAAATGAAAGAGTGCTCAGTGAAAGTGCACAAATCATGAAAAAATTAGCGTCTCGTAAATTTCCTCGTTGCCGCCAAATCTCACTATATGAGCTTGAGTAATGAGGCCAACGGTTTACTCAAGACCCGACATGACTTTTATTGACGACTTGTGACTAATTTTGAACAATTGAAACCTGATTTTGGTAAATCGGTTAACTTGATGCAAATTTCTACTTGACTAATGGCAAAATGCTAACGCGATTGCCAAAAACTAAAGAATTCCTCAAATTAATAAAAAGTATTTGCCTATCTTTTTTTTCCGATACGACAGTCACACCGATACGTGTGACACCAACGTTTTTTTTATGGAGCACAAACAATCAATGCTACGTCAAATGTTCAAAAAGATAAGTGTGTAGTAAAAACATCGTAAGAAACGATAATGTTTTGTACCCACTTCAAAAAAGGTTGTATCTTCGACATCTTTTTAATATGTATGGTCAAAGTGACCGTGACTCGTTGCGCTCTTTGGGGGAAGCCTATTTCCAGCAGTGGACGTCCTCCAGCTGATGATAATGATGTATGTGAACTGATTTCTCCGTCATTTCAGGACCGATGTTAAATTCTTATGTCATTTGAAAGAGTATACTTTCAAGGGGCATTCCATTGTCATTGTCGGTATCTGATTGCAAAGTTCCAGGGAAATCGAGAAAAATACTAAGTTTTTTCGTGATTAGATGAAGCACCAAATAGTGATATCGAAGTAGGTTTTATGTACTTTTACTGCGCTTAAATAATTTGAGACGATGTTTTGCTTACGTTATACTTACATACGTTATTATTATTTTTCAATCGCGTAATACTCGAATTTGGGACACTCTGACACTGAGTTGCTTATGTTATAGCTACCTAAGCACGTCTATTTTATCATATACTGGCAGCCCGCCCGGCATCGCACGGTTACGAAATATAAATATAAACCTTTCTCTTCAATCACTTTATCTATTAAAAAAAACCGCTACAAAATCCGTTGCGTAGTTTTAAGGATTTAAGCATACAAAGGGACATAGGGACAGAGGAACCGACTTTGCCTACTCTCTCTCTCTCTTTCTTATTCTTATTGCAAATAAATGAATTCTTAACTGGGTGACTTGTGTGATCATACTGGCCACAGTTGCTCTAAGAGTAACAACCTCCCAAGAGCGCAAATCGTCACCTTCATATTCAGAAACATCAATATCAAACAAAAAGCGTTCAGAGTTATTAATTTGTCAATATTTGGTCATCAATTAAATGTCTAATTAATGTGACCATTGATAGTTGTTTCAAGATAATGGTGTCGATTCTGTTGTGTGTCACCTTTAATTTTTTTGAGTTATTACCTTTTCTTATTTCTTTTCTACCTACGATGCCACATGACCGGCCAGATGTAGGGCTGGTTTTCTAATGTTTTTTTTTCAAGTTGTCCAAGTCTCTGTATCTAGGGTGATTTTCCGTTATCATTACTTTATTGAGCCCATACAAAAACCACGCACATGTACCCTTTTTCTCCTCAATATATACTCAGTAAATATATTTAATACACGTATAATAAGCTTAATAAACGTATGAAAAATTCAGGTCTATCAGTAAGATATTAAATATTTCATGGTAAATTCTCTAAGAAAACAGAAAACCTTAATTCTGAAAATCAGTAGTTATTTAGACACAGTGTATTGTCTTAACACGGCGGAACTTAGTAACTTGGAATGATCTTATTTTAAGCCTTAACATATCGTTTTTAAAATAATTTGATGTCACTAAAAGGTGGCAGGGTTTAGAGAAGTTTTTCCTGGTTCATTACCTTTCCTTGTGCTGCCATAACGTCAACGTTTGCCTTTTTGGATAGCAGGAAATTATAAACTAACGCGTTTCAATATTAGGTACATGTTGACAACGTTAATAACTTTGTATTTAAGCGTGTCTCATCCATCGCCCTAAATATTTTTAAAGTGAAAACTTCTTTAGGGGCGTTGCCCACTTTTTTTGGCATGGGTAAAAACTTCTAAACTCGCTTCAGCACACGTGACCTGATTCGCAAGACAAAAATTCGTACGACGGCACAAGGCGCTTGCGCGAATGTTCGTTTGTCATGTTTGTGTACGATAGCGCAATAAATGAATATTGTATTCTACCACATAAATGATAGTACTTTCATACTGATAATTAAAGCAATTCGTGCAAAATTATTCCTTAAACATTCCAAAATATCAAAAATGCACAACATTAATATTCAAGTTTTCACTTCTGCCGGCACTCCCGGAATGCAACCCGTCGTTTTTTTTAATCAGAAAGCAGTATGCAAACTGTTCAAGTTTTTACCAAAGCGTCAAAGTTTTTTCCCATGAAGAGAATTCAGAATACAGTAAGTTTTTAAAATGCCTTTCTTAAAGATTTTTTTATATTACTTTCATTTCAAATTTCATGGTTTTCGGACGAACTTCGTTTATTTCATAAGAAAAAAATTGCTTAATTGAATTTCAATGCCATTAAAAGATTATCAGAAACAAATTCGTATCATATACATGATGTACTAAAAAGTCGATTTTTCGTTACTTTATTTATTTACACTTTCATCGTAAAAACAGAAAACACAGAAATTAGTAATATTTTTGACTTACATATACGCCTATCTCAAGCGGTAATTAAAGGCTAAATAGAGAAACCAATAAGGCCACTGGCGGTAGAGTGTTGTGCAGCATCTTGCCTGGATAGTCATCCACCGTCTCACTTATTCCTGACGGCATTTTGACAGTGTTTGGTATTGCTGTATCCCGGTGTATCATAAAATAACCGGTTGACTTTATTAGGCTTGACACCCATTGATACGCTTCAGCGATGTCAATGGTCTATAGGCCACGGTTGTGGTCGACAGAGTGCTGTGCAGCAATTAACCCTAGCAGGGGTCTACCACCTAAACAGTTAGCAGGAATAGTGCCACAATGTCAGCCTCATGTGCCGGTACGGAGGGTAGAGTAGCCGGTAAACTTGCACTGTGATAAGGCCTAACCACAAGTCGCAGGATTGCGATGCAAACATCTCCTGATTTGTAGAGCCGAGAGCCTTATTTAACGTTAACTATTTCTATTTATTTGATATTGATCATGGTCGGCGATTGGTAGAACTTCTAAATATTCATATTTTTAAATGAAAAACACTTGTACGGTTTTACGTGTCACTTACAATTTATTGGAACGAAGTTCCTTATTGCGCGTTGTGAATGGGGGCTAGACGGAAAAAAATCTTACGAAAATGTTGTCTCGACACTTTTTGCTCTGAGGTCTAGCGGTTCAGTAGTTGGACTTGACTGCATCCTTCGAACTCGACTTGGCTTCGAATCCCGGATCGGACAATTTTTTTATTTTTCATGTTCTATTTTTTTTATTATCATTTTCATTTTTTTTATTATTTTTTATTTTTTTATATTTTTTTTATTTCGTGTTTCTCTGTCTGTCTCTCTCTATTAGAGACATATTGATTACAAGAGATTGATAGAAATTGAGAGAGAGGGGGAGAGAGAGAACTTTGTTCCATCCGGGTGTCCCTTGACACCTTTAACTTTATTTTATATTAAGTTTATGTTTTAGCACTGATGATGCTGTTCTAAGATAAACCTTTAAAATAATAAATTATACGTGAAACGTAAAACAGTACAAGTGTTTCTTTATTTAAAAATATGAACTACTAGGTGCTGCTCGCGGCGCTACCCGTGTGGTCCTACAGGATCATTTTTTCGTGATAAAACTGTCCTAAATGTAAATCCAGGTTACTCTTTACGTGTGTGCCAAATTTCATAAAAATCTGTTCACCAGTTTTGCGTGAAGGAGTAACAAACAAACATACATAGAAACTTTCCCATTTATAATGATAATAGTTTTTCTGGTTGGTGAAATAGCAAATATCAGATTATCATAATTTGGCAAGTCGCAGAATCGGTACCAATACCTTGTAGATAATATTTATTGAAATATGTACATAATTATCACGTAGGTGACAAATATCCCACTTATGACAAGTAAACCTTTGTTAAACATGTAACTACATTGTTTTGTTGAGAATAGATCGATAGCTGTAAAAACTCCATTGTCAATTTTAGCATAAGTGTATTTATACAATTGTATAAATAGTATCGAGTATATGTTCAGGTGATCATAAAAAGAGACCAGAAAGCCATATGTATTTTTTAATAGAATAGGCACGCAAATAAGCCAACGGCAATCTTGATGCTTGATGAGGGTAAACCGGCCGCGTCAACCTTAGGCTCCAACCACACCGAGATTCAATTCATTCGGCAAGGAGATTCATTGACCATTATGATTTGATTTATATTCTTTATTTATTACTAGCCAACACGGCGAACTTTGTATCGCTATACGAGTATATTGACAACCACTAATAGCTTGTATGGAAAAAATTTAAAGTATGATTTTCTTTTTCCCTTTCGCTTAATCTATTTATAAAAATCTTCTGCCGACAATAACTAACACAACAAAAAATAATTAGCTAAATTCCAATAAATAAAAATTGATTTTACTTCAGATTCCTAATGATTTCTGTTTTTTCTTCTTCCTCAAGTGTTCATAAAATAATAGTTCAATCAAAATTACTCATGTTTACTATCAAATACATTCAAATTACCTACCGCTACAAAATGTAGACTGTATGAGCGAACGGCGCATAGTAGAAACAGCACGCTCGCTGGGTAAGTCGCAATTAGGCCCGGACCGTTGCGCAGCGCCGCGAGCAGTCTCGTCGCTGGCATCTCGGTTTGATTACAGCCTTAAAAACTAATTTTAGAACAATGTGTTGCTAATCAAATATTAGATCTTACCTCATTATGTCAGTTTGACAACTACACTAACCTCTACATCTAGACACGACAACCGCACTTACATTATACCAGCTTGAGAAAGACAATCGGTAGTATCCATTCAGGCGTATCCTTAGAACTATCAACAAGTCTGACTAACCTTATTACTGGGGAGTTAATCACATGAGAGTTTCATATGATTATCACTACATAGTATAAAACAAAGTCACTTCCTTTGACCCTATGTCTCTTTGTATGCTTAAATCTTTAAAACTGCTCAACGGATTTTGATGGTTTTTTTTAATAGATAAAGTGATTGCAGAATAAGGTTTGTATGTATATTTTATACTCGTGCAAAGCCAAGGCGGGCCGCTAGTTTATAATAACCCCCTTATTATAAATTAGCGGCCCACCCCGGCTTCCACAAGAATCACCAAGTATTACGAGGGAAAGAACGGGATTGTACCTAGTATATTTAGCATTGAGGGCAGGATTTCCAATCCAATTTTTATGTAAGTCAAAAGCAACCTGAATACACTTTTTTGAAGTAAACACTTGCAACCTGAACAACGAGATTTAAAAACAAAAGGAGGAGAGGCTAAAGAACCATGAAGTGATTAAAGGACGGTTAATATTGCGCCACTATCACGCGATAAGGTTATTACATCTCTACCATGTATATTAGAGTGTACAAATGTGAACATAAAATTTCACCAAAATGAGATGATTTTTTTAACCTCCTGAAAAATCTACAAAAAATTACATTATAAACCTCAAAATCATAACATTTTAGTCTTAAATCGGAAATGTACTATTATAACCTTTTATATTTTAAGGCGAAGTAGGCCATAAACATATTATAAATCAATTCTTTTGCTTTGGCGAAATAAAAGGAATATTAAAATTGCAGAAACTTTTACAAGTTTAACAATTGTAACAATAAATTTTCCTTAATAAAAGATGTGTGAATTACTGTTCAACTTCAACTATTTTTTTTGAAATGGCTAATATGTTGCTAATATGTTTTTACAACTTCACCGGACTATTTTATATATTTGAACTAGCGGCCCGCCAAGGTTTCGCACGGGTATAAAATATACATAATATAAACCTTCCTCTTTAATCACTTAATCTATTAAAAAACCGCATCAAAACCCGTTGCGTAGTTTTAAAGATTTATGCATACAAAGTGACATAGGGATAGAGGAGGCGACTTTGTTTTATAATATGTAGTGATAGGAGAGTCAGTACATAAATCACAACTGTAAAAGCTTTCATCAAAGGTAACGCAAATATTTGCGTTTCTCAGAGAGGTAATGAGACAAAGAATAGCTTTCGACCGCAGATGACGTTGCGGCAGGTCATTGCCTCTCACTTTCCTTTTACAAGGCTTTGTTGGAAATACCTTTGCGTGTCATTTCGATGATCGACTTCACAGGTCATTGAGCTGAAGCGTGAAAACAAAATTGGCGGCGAAATGATTTATTCTTATTTCATTTACAGCCACACTCAGAGACGTTAATTATCTTTTTATCAGACACTAACCAGACATTTTCTATACAAAATTGTGTGACTTTTGATGGTTTGACTTAATTATGGACTAAATGTTTATTGACGTCTTTGAGTTCAACGGTTCGCCGGCGAAATAGCGTGTTTGTTAAAATCAAGAGAACAATAACACAATAACAACATCTATTTGTATATAAATAATCCTCATCGCCTCTATGGTCTAGCGGTTCAGTTGTTGGACTTGATTGCATGAGGTCCTGGGTTCGAATCCCAGGTCGGGCAACAAAAAGAAAACTGAGTTTTTCCAATTTTCTAATAAAACAAATATTGCTCGGGATTAGAAATGTGCCCGGTTAGCGATAGGCTTGCCATCTATCACGTTGCGGAACTTAGTGTCTTCGGCTAGTCGTCGGTGCCCTGGTTGTACCTCTGCCTACCCCTTCGGGGATATGGGCGTGAAGATGCTTTTTTTCCATATCGCATCGCATCACGCCAAAATGGTTGGATCAATTTTACAAATATTTTTTTCTTTCTGTTTTTCATTGTCCGGAAAAGTTTCACAAAAAGAAAAAAAACAGGGAAATTTGCAGGGGAAAAAT
>NJDC01000813.1:75162-87348 GCA_002245475.1 Calephelis virginiensis | reverse complement strand
CGTGCGTGTGTGCGTGCGTGCGTGCGTGTGTGTGTGTGTGTGTGTGTGTGTGTGTGTGTGTGTATAGAGGTGACGAGTATTTACTATCGATTTTCAAAAAAATACTACTTTTTACAGTAATTACAAAAAAACTAAAAAAATGTTTTGAGAATATCGAATACTACCTATTAAAAATCCAAAACTTCGACTTATTTAAAAATAACTTGAGGTACAGTTTTTGTGGCATAAGACACACAACAAGCTCATGGTAAGAGACAACCGTGGCGTTGAGACAGCATAGAAGTTATAGGTGTAGCGTTTGATGTAAGACCCTATCCTTCAGACCGGGATATGACAGTGTCACAATGGCAGCATGAATAGCAATAGGCAAAGGTTTAATCCACAAATCACTACCCAGCAAATTGGTGCACGGTACTTTACCGCCAAGGGTCTCGCAACCCACATAACTCTTAAGAGCTAGTTCGTCAATTCTGTACTACCGGACCAACACGGGGTAAAAAATAGCGTATAATTTACCCCCTCGTCTCCAATTTTCTTTAGCCTAATTTTGTCAAAATTGATTTCATGATTTAACTGTTAAATATTGATCTGTGAATACACCATCTGCCTCTCTGTCAGGCAGGCAGCATAGGTTAAATAGATAAGAAAAACATTGAGTGATGTGCTTTTACCACTTACTTACTTGCCCGGGTAGGGATATATATTCCTGCTGCTATAGTAACTATTATGTTCCGGTCTAGATGAAAGGATACCCGGTAGATATTTACTGTTGACCTAACATCACGGCCAGTTGACAATCATTGAAAAAGGACATAGACTACTTTTCTTATTATTATATTGATATCTCAACTTGTTCCCATAAGAGAACTGAATGGTTTATATATGTATGAATAACCAGGGGTAACCATTTAGTCCCTAAAACTAACTTTTTTCAGCCGATGACCGCGTTCGTCTCAACTTAGGTGTTGCTTTTTTAATATCTTATTATACACGGTAATATTCAAGGTTATTTTAAAACCATGATTTTAATAAGTTTCAAAAATATGCACATAATTTTAATATCTCGCAAAAATCTGTATGTATTGAATAACATACATATTTACAGCTTATATACATATATTGGGCTTAAATTCTAAGTATGTTTGCATAAAATTCTTACTAATTGCGAAAATGGTATTTCCGAAATGAATATGCGAAAGACTGTCTATTGTGCTTTAACGGCTAAACCGCTGCTTCGATTTTGATAAAATTTTATGTGCATTCAGTTAAATACCTGAACTACAGTAGGGCCACTTTATTAATTTTAAAAATTTCTCGTATATGTATATACTTTATGAAAAGTGGAAGTTCGTAGGTACTGGTACTGGTACTCTTCGGGGATATGAGCGTGAAGATACTTTTTTTTTCTTTGAAAGTTTATTTACCTAACAATCTTAATAACTCTACACTGACGATGTTACAAATAAGCGGCTAGTATCTAATATCTAGATAAAAACCCCTTTGTCCTTTTTCGCCTCTGTCTTTTTCTATAGTTAGGAAAGTAGAAATGATGGTCAAAACTTCATGTCGTCTATAGACACCAAATGATTAAAGGTGCGTTACCCATTGTCTTGTGTCGGAGTGTTAAGAATGATGAAAAAAGAATGATAAAATACTCAAAGCATATTATGATAAAGATGCGAAAGAGCTTTGAGTATTAAACCAACTTCTTTTTTTATGACATTGGAAGGCAAACAAGCAGACGGATTTCCTGATGGTAAGAAATTCACGCCGCCTAGAGACACCAAAGGTGGTAATGGTGCGTTGCCAACCTGAGGCCGGGATGTTAGGCTTCGAGAATAAGTAAGTTTACCGGTTACCTTAGCCCCCAATCCGGAACACGTCATGAGGTTACGGCGGCAAGAAAAGGTAAGGCGATGGTACCAATCCGGGTGAGTCGCTGCAAAATTCTACCACCTAGTCAGATGTCAAGGTGTTAGTGACAGTAAGCGTATGCTCGCCTCTTACGAGCCGCCTGGCAGGAAGGCAGATGGTCTATTTTGCAAAGGAGCCCGGACCAACGCGGCTTCGCCTACGACATATTGAGATGTAACTATTCTATCGTTCAAGTTGGATCAATTAGCACAATGTTTGTAAATTTGATTAAAATCGTAATTAAGTTTAGGAACAAACAACGTGACGCATTTTTTCATTTATATTAAGAGTACGTTGTTTATTATAAGATATAAAAAGATATTGAGAGGCCAGATAGAAAAATAAATATCCTGGACAAATTAGCTAAACCGAAAAAAAACTAGATTAGAAAAAAATTGATTAGAGAAATACCTAATATTTAACATTTTTATAAGAGTACATTATCTTATATTTCAACATTTTTTTTGTCCTGGGTCCTCAGCGCAGAGTAGACCATCTTCTGTACTATCTGACAGCTTTTCATAGGAGACGAGCAAAGGCGAAACGGGTTATAACCAACCAGACCACTAGTGATAGAGTGCTGAGCAGCAACTTGCTTGATAGAGATCCACTGCCTCACCTACTGCCGTCATAATTACTATGTCGTGTTCCGGTCCGGAAGGTAGGGTAGCAGGTAGATTTGCACAATTGTCCTAAAACCCTGGCCATAGGACAGCGATGCATTTACAACATTTATGGTGCTATAAGCTTCAGTTATCGCTTATGAAGAAGCCGCAAATTTGTTCGCTGTCTGTTGACAAAAGAACCCTCTCCTTAATGTCTGTCGTGGGTGACTGAACTATTACTGACTTATTTTTATTCTGCAGGTGGAAGATTTCAGTCTTCGCGTATCAGCTGTGTTAAAGGCCCAGGGTGTCAAACGCGGCGACACGGTAGCGGTGATGGCAAGCAATTACCCCGAAATGCCGGCCATTTGGCTAGGCCTCACACGAATTGGCGGCGTCGCTCCTCTCATCAACACTAATCAAACAGGACAAACACTTCTTCACTCTATCAACATTGCAAAATGTGACGTTGTTATTTATGGAAGCGAGTTTAGTACTGGTAAGCAGTTGTAGATATAATTAGCAGGGATTTGCCCTAGTAGCATAGGTTTAACCCTGAGCAGACGGATATCCTAATAGTAAGAGACAACCGTGGCCTATAGCCACCGTAGATATTTTAGTTACATCGCTGTCCTGTGGCCCAGGTGCCAGGCCTACTAACTATGTACCCTACCCTCCGAATAGGAACATAATTACTCCGTGTTGGTCCGGGCTCCTTTGCAGAATAGACCATCTTCCTTCCTGCAAGGCAGTTCGTAAAAGGCGAGCATAGGCTTACCGTCACTAACACCGTCACATCAGACTAGGTGGTATAGTTTCGCAGCAACTCGTCCGGATTAGTACCACCGCCTTACCTATTCCTGCCACCACAACGTCAGTGCTTGCCATTGACGTTTTCCGGTCCGGAAGGTAAGGTTATTAAACTTACTTTTGCTCATAGCCTAACATCCCCGCCTCAGGTTGGCAACGCACCATTATCATATTTTACCATCAAGAAATCCGTCTGCTTCTTTGCCTTATTAAGTACGCAATATGTATTGGCGTTGTCAGTTTTTCAAGTTCTTTTATATACTCTCTGTTCGCAGCCATCGACGATATAAAAAAAGAGTTAAGCAGCTCAATTCGTCTCTTCAAATTCACAAAGCGGCCGCTAAACACGTCGGCAGACAGTGTGAAAGTCGCGGAATCTCCTGATGATTTCACACATTTATTGGAGACCACGCCTCCTGCTCCATGGACCTTATCAGACAGTGATGGGTTTAATGGAAAACTGCTATATATTTATACGTCAGGGACTACAGGTTTACCGAAGGCAGCAGTTATCTCACCTTCCAGGTAATAAACATAATAAAGTTACAGTTCTTTTCCCTCGTTTTTATCTGGTTCCACTTTGTAGAATAGACTATGTGCCTCTCTTTCTAGCGGCTTGTAAAGGCCACCTCACGTTAGTTGTGTCATTACCAGCAAGACAAATAGTAGCAAAGTGCCGTGCAACAAATTTCTCTGGTTCTTTCCTTTATTCCTACCTCCATACCATACAACCGCCATTTTCCGCCGACGCGTTTCTGTCGCGTTCCGATACCCTGGCTTCAGGATAGCTACGCACATGTAAAGTCTATGGTGTCTATAGGTAACGGTTTCCACTTACCAGCAGACAAGCCGCATGCTTTTTCGTGCTGACCCTTCACTTAAAAGAAACCAGCAGGTGAACCAAGTCCTTGTTAGAGCCTATCTACAGTTAGAGATAGGCCTAATAGAATTTTTTTGCTAAGATATTTTTCTAATTTTTTTTGATATACCTCAATAATACTGTTATACGCCTTCCTTGTCGGTAGTAACTGTTTATAAAAAAACCTAACTTTTCCAGAATGGTATTTATGGCAGCAGGAGTCCAGTATCTCGGAGGCTTGTCACCGAAAGACGTACTGTACTGTCCCATGCCCCTCTACCACTCGGCCGGCGGCGTCATCACCATGGGAAATGCCTTCATCTTTGGCTGCACAATTGCGTTGCGAAAAAAGTTTTCTGCATCAGCCTATTTTAAGGATTGCATCAAATATAACTGTACTGTAAGTACTATTAATATTTAACATGCTGAGCTGACAGGCATTGTCCCATAACTATGAACATTGAATTTTTTCTCCTAATTTAATTTTTTTTTATGATTATGGGCAAGCAGATTGCCTGGTGGTAAAAAAATCACGCCGCCTAATGGTGGTAATTGTGCGCTGCCAACCTGAGGCCGGGATGTTAGGCCTCGAGTAATAGTAAGTTTACCGGCTACCTTATCCTTCGAACCGGAACATATCAACGGCAAGCGCTGACGTTATAGCGGCAGGAAAAAGTAAGACAGTGGTATCAATCCGGACAAGTCGTTGCGAAATTCTACCACCTAGTCAGATGTCTCGGTGCTAGTGACGGAAGGCGGATGGTCTATTCTGCAAAGGAGCCCAGACCGACACGGGGGCTGTTGAACGTTCTCCTGACCATAACTGTCACAACAAATAAGAATTAGTCAAATTGTTTCATCCGTTCACTCGTGATGCCATGTCCAAGGGAAACAGGGATTAATGTTTACTAGTGGTCGCCCATTGGTCGAAATTCGACCGTTATAAATTTTAATATCTTGTTGATAAGAACGCCATCTTCATTTCTCAAGACAAACTACTTTGTTTCCAAACAGTATGATTGTAGTTTGTGCGCCATCTGTGATCTTTTATCGTTATCATCAATATATTTGTTTTTGTGTATCAAATCAGCAGTAGTGTGGATAATATTTAATTTATTGATTTAATGTACTTTATAAGCATTATTATTGAAAAATGTTAGTGTTCTGCACTTCGCCTACACATAAACTATAAGTGTGCCAAATTTCATACTCCTCCGTTCGCGCAATTTTCGTAAAAAGGGATTCAAAGTTTTAGCATCACGTATTAATATACTATAGATACTTGCTGTTTATGTACAACTTCGACAGCTAAAATAGTTACGATTGTCATACAAACTTTTCTCCCATATTTTACATATTAAGGGGATATTTTTTTTTAAAAAATGCTTATGTTTGAACTAGGATCTTTATTTATATGCATTCAGATTTTATTCCAATTAGTTCAGCAGTTTAACCGTGAAAGGTGAACAGATAGACAGATTTATATTATAGTATCGATACATCGTTGAAAACACACTACCGGCTCAATTGGCAATCACCCGATTTCGTAAAATTGGCTTAAATGACTAATAGAAGACCACGATAGACATGTCATCCCAGCCACAGGACTGCGTTGCAATTACACCAAGTCTGGGTGTGATAACGGAAATTGTATCATTTATTTATTAGTAACGGACAAAGCCCGGTAGGGCCTACTCTTGAAGCTCGATTCATGCAATATTAGAAATTGGAATAGAGTATGTCATTTTAGGTACTCTTGAACACAGAACTGGCGAATTATTAGCATTTAGTTTATAGCAAACAATAAATTATTTTATGTGATTCGTTGAATTTATTTGTTCGTAGATGTTAAAAATCCGCTAGTACTGTGTTCAAAAGCACCTAAAATAACATGTACGATCCCTATTTCCAATTCGTATGATATTGAGATTCAAAAGTAACCCTACTGGGCAACTTTCATGTATTTTAATAAGGGTTCTAGACGGTAGTAAGTCATCCCTTCTAACAAAGTTGACCTTGGAGGAAACTTTGTTTCCGTCTTTTAGTTTCTATTAAATTTGGATTAAATAGACGGTCCAGACGGATGCAAACCAATGTTTACAACCAGTCTTTATGACCGTACGCCTTAATCGAACCGACCGATTGACCCTTGGACGAGGTTATCAATTTATCTATATATTTTTTGTTTGATTCTGTTTTCAAAGTAGGTTATAATATACAGGTCACACAAATATGACCAAGATCCATCGACCACACATCCCAATGTGTGGTCGATGCCACGATCCGATAAGCGGTTTTCCACTAAAAATTGAAATGTTTTTTTTGCATTTTTACTGCGCTTACATGAACTTTTTACTAACTTAGAAATTATTTTTACCTATTTTATACCTATTTTAAAAAAAGTTGAAAGTTACAATTTCTTTCTTTCATCAAAATCGATCTAGTGGAAGCGGATGTATCTAAGATTCAGCAAATAATCCTAAAATGAATGAATTTAAATAACCACCAACAAAATCTTAAAGTTACATTATTTGTTATGATTTTAGCTACATTGCTAAGAACCATCTTGGTCACGTCAGCTTTAAAACGAAAAATCTCCATTCAAATCGGTCCACCCGTTCAAAGTTATGATGCCACAGACAGACACTCCACACACACACAGACACGTATTGTAGGGAGACACGACAAGTACATAAAATCCCTCGTTTTCCCCTGACTTAAAAAATACATTTCAAATAAAGGCATATGTAATAGGCATATTTGGATTAAAAACAATTTTCAAAAATCGCCTCTGTGGTCTAGCGGTGCAAGTATTGGACTTGACTTCGATTCGATTCCCTGAATGTTGCTCGGGATTGAATATGTGTCCGGTTGGCGACCGGCTTATCGCCTATCACATTGTGGGACTTAGTGTCTTCGGCTAGTCGTGTGTACCCTGTTTGTGCCTCAGCCTACCGCTTCGGGGATATGGGCGTCAAGATACTCATTTAAAAAAATTGAGTAACCCGTTATCTTGTATTCCAGGCTGCACATTATATTGGTGAGATGTGCAGATACGTTTTAACGACTCCTCCGTCTCCAACTGACAGGCAGCACAAAGTCCACACCGTCTATGGTAACGGAATGAGGCCTACTGTAAGTCCTTTCTCTTTTTTTTATTGATAAGCACATGAAAGTCGTCCATTAGTCGCGTAAGGCTTGAAATGGGAAAGGGGTTTGGCGGAATTCGCGAAGCATCATGAGCCTCCCTCTCAGGGGAGGCTAGGGAGATATCAACTATATTTAGTTTGTCTTTTGAAGGACGCGATTTCTAAATCGCGAATATCCATTTAATATTGTTGAAGAAAAAGTTTTCGTGATCCAAATGTTCAGTAGGTATCTACGATATTTTTCACATGGTTACATGACGTGGCTTTAGATAAGAAGAGGGGGTGGAAGCTGAAACTTAGTAAGAGTACCCTCTCACTGAAAAAAAATCTGGGAAAACATCACTGGAGTAATAGACGACCCCTAAGATAAGGAGACCAGCACCAAATTTTTTTTAATGAAATTGTATAGAAATCAAGTAGCCGGATTTCCAGATGGAAAAAAAATCACGTTGCCTAGAGACACCATAGGTGGTAATAGTGCGTTGCCAACCCTGGGCCAGGATGTTAGGCCATTAGGCAAATGTAAGTTTACCTGCTACCTCACTCTCCGAACCCATCAACACATCAATTTCAAGCACTGCGAAACGATGCGAAACTCTAAAACCTAGTGGGATATCACGGTGTTAGTGACGGTAAGCTTGTGCTCACCTTTTACGAGCTGCCTAGCGGGAAAGCAGATGTCTACTCTGCCAAGGAGCCGGGATCAACACGAGGAATTAGCATTATTATTTTTTTTGTGATAAAATAGGGAACAAGCACACGGCTCTTCTGGTGGCCGTAAGATTGACGAGGCGAGTGGCACAAGGTGCGCCGAGGCAGGTAGTATACGACCTGTATTCTATACCATACCATAATGACACTGCACTGTGATGTTTCAGTTGGTAGAGTCCCTAACCTAGGTAGACTTGTAAAATATGCCTGACATTCCGGCACCGGTGCAACGGCGCACTTGTAACATCTATGGTGTCTATAAGCCGCTGTTGTTTTTAACCACCAGAAGAGCCTTGGGCTTGTACGCTATCTTATCACATAAAAATACGACAAACGAATAATATTATGATAAATCATAGACATAAACTTTTACAGATCTGGACAGACTTCCAAAAACGATTTGGCATCAAGAAAGTTGTAGAATTTTACGGAGCCACTGAGGGCAACGCAAATATAGGTGAGTAACTGTGTAGTTTCTATACTTCTTATCATCGGTGCTTGGTGGAATTCCATTCTAGAAATAATTTGTTAACTTCACTTGTACTTTCCACAACATATTTTTGACGTGACAACGTCTTTTAACACGATAGAGCCGGCTGCAAGCACCAAAAAACATGACTCATGCGGCGTTACCTCACTCTAAAGCGTTCCATTTAAGACTTGAAGTGCAAGCGAGAGCGCAGAACGAGCGACAAAGAGGCACAATCGGCCTCCGTTCTTATGACGTTGTCCCGTTCAACTATCGTCAGTAAACTGACTTTACAGACAACTTTTTTATTATTATATTTCAGCCAAACGGTATTACTATTCAAGCATCATCAGGGCTATACCAACTGAAGTTTTGCTTACAAAGTGAAACCGGTTGGCTAAAATGTAATCATAAAAAATGTATTGTGGAAAGTACAAGTGAAGTTAAAAAATATTGCTACAGTAACTGGGTATTAGTAAATGGTTTACAGTCAACATTCATTTAAAAAAGTATCTTCACATTCATATCCCCGTAGAGATAGACAGACGCACAATCAGGACACCCACGACTAGCCGAAGACACTAAGTCCCACAATGTGACAGGTGGCAAGCCTATCGCCAACCGGGCATATATCCAATCCCGAGCAACGTTATCTTTATTGGAATATTAAAAATATACATCCAATCCCAACAAAGGCTTTATTATGACGACGAATGATAATAATCTATGTTTTTTTTCAGTAAACATCAATAATAAAACTGGGGCTATAGGGTTCATATCACGAATTATTCCAGCAGTTTACCCAATCGCCATCATCAAAGTAGATGAGGAAACAGGGGAACCCATTCGAAACGCCAAAGGCTTGTGTCAGGTGTGTATTGAAATCATAATGCTACGGCCAAACCTTTTGAGAATGCAGGGCACAGAGTGCGAAATTAGAGCGTCTACACAGCGAAACTGATTTGCACTTTTGCGTTACTACAGCGTAAACCGTGAACTTCATTTGTTTGAAAATGTTTATATTAAAAGATATACTATTTGTATCTGTGCACTATGATCTTGCATCGCGGTCGCGTAGGTGTGCAAGGCGTCCGCGTCGTAAGCACGCGAGCGTCCATCGCGCGATAAACGCTCCCGCTTCGCAGTCGCTTTGGTATCGTAGATTAGCCGAAACCTTAATCGGAATAAAGTTTTCCTCACCTAAATACAATTTTCCCGTCATACAGCATATGTGTCCCACAAATGCAAGAACGGCTAGACCGATTTTTATGTAATTTTTAGATAAAGTATATGTTATGTTAGTGTACTTAAATATCTTTGTGACAACTTCTAACACAGATTCCGCAAATAAATTTGATTTTATTTTTATACTCTATACTATACTCTATATTTCGTACCGTTTGTGGAGGTAATTTATATGACGGGATTTAGATTGTTGTATATATTAGATATTCGTAGATAATCCTAATTAAAGTGGTGGTGCAGTCGGTCAGACTAGACTCATCTGGAGTGTATCAAACTGACGGCACCTTCCATATTAAGTTTTTTCTATCACCATAACGTCATTACTTACCTTTGTCATGTTTCGGTACGAAGAGTAGGGTAACCGCAATAGGCGTTTATGAACTTTGATTTTGGGATTGTAGAGTTCATTTCAAACTGTATTATATTTCAAAAATAATACATTCCTTTTTCATCGCTTTTTTATATGCGTGACTTCCGCTACATTTGTTTAATTGATTAACTATTACCATATTCTGTTTACAGTTAGCAAAACCATACGAACCTGGTGTATTTATAGGAAAAATAAAGCCAAACAATCCTTCGCGAGCTTTCCTAGGATACGTGGACAAAGAAGCGTCTGAGAAGAAGATAGTGAGAGATGTTTTAGCTCATGGAGACTCAGCCTTCATATCAGGTTAGAACAAGATTTTAATCTAGTTACAATGAAAAGCGTAGATTTATTCTACTCCTTTTACAGGTATTTTATAAAAAAATAGAATAGTAACATTTGTTTTCTATGGTAAACACCAATAAAAGAAAGAAAATCGTAAAAAACGGATAGTAAAAATAACTATTAGAAAAGATAATATTTTTTTTCTCGATAAATAAAAATGGCGTTCTTATTAAAAAGATAATTAACAACCACTAGTAGGTATTTAGTAATATTTCTCCCCAACCCAAAGACCATTTTAAACATATTAAATTAAATAATTAAATAAATAATAAATTTTCCAGGGGACATTCTAGTAGCCGATGAACTGGGGTACCTCTACTTCCGAGATCGAACTGGTGATACTTTCCGATGGAGAGGTGAGAATGTCAGCACTACGGAAGTAGAGGCTACCATCTCGAGAATCGCCGATCAGAGAGATGCTGTTGTCTTCGGTGTTGAGGTTTGTTATTTTAAATGAAGATTAATTTTGTTCAAGGTCTAACATCCCGGCCTCAGTTTGGCAACGAACTATTACCACCTTTGGTGTCTCTAGGTAGTAGGTGGCGTGAATTTCTTACCATAAGGGTTTCTTACCTTTCAATATCATCAAAATAAAAAAAATCTAATGTTTTTTGATCTAGGCTTTTTTTTATTTATCTACTGCTAAAATTGAAATAATTGACTTAAGCTCAAATTAAGATTTTTTTATGACATAGGACAGTAAACAACCGTGTTGGTCCGGGTACCATAATAAACCAGCCTTTCTGTTTGGCAGCTTGTAAGAGGCGAGCAAAGGGGCGAAACGGATCATTACCAAAAAGGTCACAGGTGCTAGAGTGCAGTGCATGCATAGCTGGGCATTAACTCGTTAATCCGTTAATCGTTAATTAACGAAGTTAACATTTTGATTAACGAATGAACTTTTAAGTTAACTTTTAAAAATGTTAACGGACACGTTAACTTCCGTTAATATGCAGAAATCCGTTAATCGTTAATCTAATGCCTACTATTTACCGCACGGCACCGCGGCGTGGCGCGAAAAACAGGTTGAGACAAGTATGAAACGAACGACAAGTGCCGGGCGGCGCGTGAAAAACAAAACTAGATATATTTTGCCGGCACGTGCGAGTGAGAAAACTGCGAAGATATTTTTTCGTTTGATCATTTCATTACTTAGCGCCAGTGCTTAGAGACAAATGTTTTGTTAGTTGTTATTAAAAATTACTGTCAGTGATCATTTGAGTGTTGATAAAAAAGAGATAATGTAATTTAGTTAGAAAAAGTGTACTATGCAGTGTAGTAATTAAAACCATATCATGGAAGATGGAATCGGATTCCAGCGGTCCTTATGAGAATCCTTGGCCACATTTGACTGAGTATGTGGAATTTGTATCCAGATCGGGCCAGCAAATACTTTTGCGTGAAAGCGATACTTGCCGAAAGACACCAAAATAAAAGTTCATGTATCAAGCTTGAATAATTTGAAACAACATGTAAGAAGGGTACACGAGTCACAGTACGTACAGTTTGAAGAGATTGTTAAGGCAGGCTCTAACCGGGGCAAGACAAAAACGAGAACTCATTCTGACGATGATGATAGCACAAGTAGCAGTAATTAGTTTAATTTTGTTCAGTGAAAGTGCACTAATGAAATAATCATGAAGAAATTAGTGGATCGTGAATTTCCTCGCTGCCGCCAAATCTCATAAACGAGCTTGTGTAACGAAACCACC
>NJDC01000813.1:60662-70811 GCA_002245475.1 Calephelis virginiensis | reverse complement strand
TAGCTAGAGACTCAAAGTTGAAGCACGCGATTTCACGAAGTTATGAACCAAAACAATACCCTGGGCTACATATGTAACCCGCGCGTGTACTCTAGTGTTAAACGTATGTTCGTCCCTTTCTGCGTCCAATGCTAGAACAGGATTTCTTTTGTTAATAGTGTAATTTTGTGACTAATAACTCGATTAATGGCAATTCTTGTGTGCAATATGTAGTTGAAATTTTACTAAATATTGCAGAACTTAAAAAACCACTAACTGACATAACCTTAGTCAATTATAATTGAATAACACGTAAGCAGAGAATTATATAGACTGCGGTTAGAGCTGCCAACCGAAAGAGACAAAAAATACACATATCTACTTCTAACTGCCACCACCTGCATTAGTATACTTGGCGTTGACATTTCGAGTGTTGTGTCACGCTCATAAGGAGGCTGAAATAGACTTTAAAATACTTGGTGTGCTCAGTAACGTGAAACAGTACTTCAAGCCGAGTCATTGCTTGAAACTTTACAAATCGCAAATTTAGCCTCACATAATGCTTCCAACTCTCTGCAGGGGCTCCTCATTACCAGCTCCTGCCTTTTGACTGCAACCAACGTAGAGCATTTCGAATTGTCAATGACCAGGCAATTACCAATTGTCGATTCTTTGGAACTTGCGTAAAGATGTTGGGTCACTCAGTGTTTCCTAAAGCATTTATCGCGCAAAATGCTTTGAGGGGTTGTTTGGTTTGATTTCTACGGCTGAGTCCACCTTAAGACATCGTGTCAGAGTTTATTATGCATAGAGAGAACGCTATTCATCATCTTGATGAATATCGTTCTACAACCATGCGATACTGAACACAGTTTTTACCCCGCACAACACCTTAGAGACCAGGGGGTGATTATGTATCTCAGTTGCCAACTCAAACTACAAAAGTGTACATCAAATGACGTCATTTATGTTTGCTATCTCTACTGTATTTCTGTTGGTCACTGGAGATAAATGTAAAACACGTCACTTGACAGCTATTTGATGTACACTTTACCATTTTGAGTTGGCAACTGAGATACATAATCAGCCCCCAGGTTTCCAAGGGCAATATTCCCTTGACAAATATCATGAAATTTTATCTCTTTTCAACATATGAATTTTTGTATTTACCAGCTCTATTTATCTCGTGTAAGTGAAAAGAAAGATATCCATCAAACTAATAAAATCTCTATCTACGATACAATCAAGATACAATATGCATTTTGCCATCCCTACAGTTCCTAGCGCCACCTGGTGAAATAAAATCTTGACATCTAAACTTTATATGAAGACAAACTATCCTATCTGTACGTAGTAGGTACATATTACTTTACCTACGCTGTTCTACATATATAGTACTCACACACGCACAAACGCATTGCTGATGCCTTCCATTTTATTTTCACAGCTTAATTTTTTTTGGGTTGGCTGGAAGAAATTTCTTTAGTTAGAGATAAGCTCGCCTTTTGTGCATGCATTTTTAACTTCTCGTGTATTTTGTGTATTTTAGTTTTTGTGTGCAATAAAGTGTTAAATAAAATAAATAATAAAATAAACGCATATTACATACAAAACAAAACGAAAAAGGAAAATAAAAGTAGGTACAAACTACAAATTTGAAAGAGAAGGTGGTGGATGAATAAAAATTAAAATTTCTCTTAAAACTCTTTAACTGATTTCTTAAATTATCATAATTTCTTTAAATTATCCCATGAGTTGTCTACTTTTATCATCCCTGTGACCTTTGTATTTGGGATTTCAAATGCTGGGTGTTGCTTAGTAGCTTTCCAGGAAGAATATAATTCCATTATTAGACCCGTATTTTCATTAATTAAAAATATCTACGTAAAGCACAACTTAATATAAAAATAACTACGTTACTAAAAACCGACTTCAAAACTAAAAAGAAAAAAAAATAAAGTTTTAATATTAATTATATACTACCTATTACTTATAAGTGCTATTTACTAATAGATTTGAAGTCTGTGCCAAACTTTAAACTTATAATCATATATTATAAGTAAGTATTATATTGGATTGACACTGACTTAAAACCTGTTAGTAATTAGCAGATATGAGTAATAGGTAGTATAAAATTAATATTAAATATTTATTATTTTTTAGGTCCGAAATTGGTTTTAAGTAACGTAGTTATTTTTATTTAATACTTTTTAATTAACTGCTGATATGTTTAAATTTCATAAAAATAATCATCGGCATAGGTGAAAAGAGGTAAAAAATGCTCATAAAATAGAAACTAATGGGCCTTCGTGCATCATTTTTTTATAGGATCAATTCGAAACTATTCTGCATCAAACAAAAAAAAATTCGTAAATCGGTTCAGAAACCACGGAAAAATCGGTATATATATTTATTATATAAAAATATATATACAGGAACATGTAATTAAAAGATAATGATGCTACATATAATTGAACACAGTACTAATGGATTATAACATTTAGTTCAAAAAAAAAAACAACGAATTCGGTCAAATAATAGGTATATTGTTAGTAACTAAATGTTAATGTAGATACATAGTTATTAACAAAAAAAATAAGTTTATCAGTAGGGTTACTCTCGCTCGAATCACAATTTCATGAAATTTAGCAATTAAACTCGGTTTTGTCATTTTTGGTACTCTTGAACACTGTTTTAGTGGCTTATTAACATTTAGTTTCAAAAGAATTTAACAAATTCCAATAAATATTTTTTTTAAGTAACTACATGTCAATTATTCGCTAGATTTGTGTTCAAGAGTACCTAAAATGACGTAGGTATCGATTCCAATTTCCAATATTGAACAAAACGTGTCAAAAACATTAAATTGATGTCGCTAGCGTCGTAAATGAGCGTTAAGTCCATCAGATCAACCAAAGACAATATATTTACTAATCTCTGGATCAACTAAATAATAAATGAATTAGTGGCATGAGAGCCTTTTGAGCTTTAGTTTAAAACAAAGGATGTTCTGATTAAATGATTTTGATACATCAATTGTATTTAAATGTATTTTACCTATGAAGTAATGTTATTACTGGAGGTTGAACTATTTTGGGAATATAAACGTAAAAATACTAAAAATCTAGATTTTTTTTTGTAAGTACACTTGTGGTTTTAGGCCAATAATACATACAGTACTACTATTTAAATTATGTGCTTCGGCTTGACACTTTTTACTATTTTACCACTTTATACTTTTATTTTTAAATTAACTGACCTAATCTAAATTTTAGCGAAATTATTAATTATGTAATAACAACTCTGTATAAATATACCTTTAAAATACATTCGGATTCCGAAGCTTTCCGATACAACGGGAACTTACTACAGATTGGTTTGGCAGAGGGTAACGCCTGTGAGGTGTGCCTCGTGTTGGTATAATACTCGAAGAATTCAAGTCAGGGGGCTGATTACGTATCTCAGTTGTCAACTCAAATGGGGGAAGTGTACATCAAATAGCTGTCAAATGACGTGTTTTATATTTGCTATCTCCAGTAATCAACAGAAATACCAAGGAGATAGCAAATACAAAACACATCATTTGACAGCTATTTTATGTACACTTTATCCATTTGAGTTGGCCACGGAGATACGTAATCAGTGCCCTGAAAACTTAATGCATAGGTACCTACCTAGTACCTACTCAAACTTGGCTGATGGTCTTTTCTTCTTTCTTTCTTTAGGTTTTGGCTTTCACGTTAGTATTTAGCCATTAGTCAAGTAGTTAGTCAAGTAATTTGCATCAAATTTTATATCAATTTCAATTAATTTCAATTAGTCATCAGTCATAAGTCGTCAGTAAGTCATGTCAGGCTCTTGGGTAAAACGGTGGCCTTTTTACACATGGTGGCTCATGTAACGAGTTTTGGCGGCAACGAGGAAATATACGATACGCCAATTTCTTCATGATTATTTCATTTGTGCACTTTCACTGAACAAAATTGTACAAAATGCCACCAAAATTGACTAATTTCACTCAATATTAACACGAAATTCAATAATTATGAAAAAAACTTGTACCATCTTTTCTCTCGATGGCGCCAAAACTCAATGTCCTTGGCTGATGGTAGACGCTGACGACCATGACAAATACTAAAAAAAATGATTGTCAAATATGTCAGCTGACAGCAAGATAAATGACATTCTACTCACATTGCCAGAATGTTACTTTTATAACACTTTAAGTTACTTTTGAGTGACAAAGGAATTATGTTGACCATATACGTTATCTGTGGGACTATTCCGTATCTTTTTAGTGATGATCACTAAGTAAAGTGTACATCAAATAGCTGTTAAATGATGTGTTTTATATTTGCTATCTCCAGTGACCAACAGAAATACAATGAATAGATACCAAGATTCAGAATCAGGGGGCTGATTAGGTTTCATAATCAGTAAGGTAACTCTTAAAATTCGATACACGCATTATTTTAAATTCGTAAAAGATACGTCAATTTAGATACTCTTGAACTAGCGGATTTAAACATTTAGTTCCAAAAAATTCAATGATTCCAACAACATATTTTTTGTTGTTTATTATAAACTTATTGTTAATAATTCAAAAGTAAAGTAAAGTAAAGTAAAGTATTGTCTTCAAAAATACAGAAAATGACATATCTGATATCTATTTAATATGTAGTTAATCGAAATTCAAGAATAACTCTACAGGAAACCGTATTCTGAAACCTAATTGTTTTTCTTTCATACAAAATATTCACAGTGGCGCGGGCGCATATGCTCTTATTTTTTAAAACAAGAAAATTTATAATATTCGTTTTCCGTGGGGTTTGGGTAGTTGGAATATATAAAAACCAGTGACGCCAGCCTAGACGCAGCGATCATGTACTATATACGAGTTTTAGTTCAACCCTCGCATATTAGCGGAAATTTTTATTCGGAATAGTGGTGGTAAAAGTGTATCTTCAGATTTAAACATCAATGTCTGGATGTGTTAAGAAATATGAATCCCGAAAATTGCTATTATATTTTATTAAACAACGTTCAAAATAACACATCTTATGATGATACCACTCAAATGCCTATTCTATGGTCTACTTACAGGGATCACGATCCCTGCAGACATACTCAGCTTCCCTTGCATAAATTACCCTTTTCAAACAAACACGCCAGTTTCGACTACTCTTGACACCACCCTCGGATAAAACCCGAGTGATTTTACAATAACTATTTACACTGCCGAAGTGCCCCAAGGTAGCTGCCTCTCCCCTGCGTTTTTTTTTGCAATATACGGGTAACGTACCCGTGAGGGAGGGCTGCTCGTTGGTACTGTATGCCAACGACGTGGCTTAAATCTCCGTGTCAATGTCACCGAGGCACGCGGCCGGCAAGAATCAGGCCAGAATGGATCTACTTCCTGACTGGCTTGGGAAGTGGCGGCTGACTATTAATGTGTATAAAATGCAAGCACTAACCCCAACGTGAACTAGAAGATTACCGCTCCTCAAACTCGGCTGTCAAGAGATAAAGTTGTCCCGCTATGTTAAACACCTCGTGGTCACTAGTGACACCGGATTGTCTTTGAATGCCTACGTTAGGAAGACGATCGGGAAAGCACGCACGACTCCCTCTGAAGATAAAACTGCGAATCTACAATAAGTACGCCAGATTCAAATTGACTTACGCCTCCCAGCGTGGTTGAATCTTATCTCTGACACCCACAAGAAAAGCATGCAAAGCTTCGAAAACGCATCCATAAGAAAAATAGTAGATGCACCACGATAGGTCAGAAATAGAGAACCTCAGAAAACCATTTTCGAGAGCGCCTACCAATTGGAGCTCTCTGACATCGCAGACATCGCCCCTTGGCCTGCGCGTTTCCAGAACTTAAAGCCGTACCCACTTGATCGTTCCAGCTGGACTTCCCCTTACTGGGTTCCACCTGGTAAAGCTGATTGGAAAGGGTGGCGTGAAGATTGAGGGTGATGCAGGAGGAGTGTTACAACACCGGATATGACCATGGGATGGAAATCCCCACAAAATGACCTGGGGCTGATTATGTATCCCAGTGGCCAACTCAAAATGGAATAGTGTACATCAAACAGCTGTTAATTGACGTAGATATATAGATAGCAAACGCAAATGACGTCATTTGACAGCTATTTGATATAACAATAGAACATTATTTTATTCTGTTTCAATGACATATTTTAAAATCGTAACACTATACTACACGGGTAGCCTGATACTTTAAGAACTCCTACCTAAAAACCGTAAGAGAGCACTAAACTTGTGTTTGTAATCGAGTGTCATTTCTCGTATTTGGGCCAATAAAAGCTCATACAATTAAAACTTAAGAAGACACAGGTTTGCGTTGTTCGGTACAAAATTTCCTTTGTCGTATTTCCTGAATTTGTTATCATTTCCCTATGCAATTTACTTAGAAACACTTGTACTTTCCACAATATATTTTATTATTTTTTATTTTTATGGTTAAGCTAACCGGTTTCGCTATACAAGCATCATCAGGGCTATATAACAATATATTGTTAATGTTGTTGTTGCATCAAGAATGGAATTCCACCAAGCACCGACGATAAGAAGTATAGAATCATTTCCCTAATTGCCACGTTTAATACTTGACTACAACTATACTTGACATTAAAATATCGAGCGATATATAGCTTCGTGGCCATCAAGACGGTAAGGCTAAAGTAGCGGTTAAAACTTGATGTATTCAGTAAGGTGAGAAATTACTTCATGCCAACCCATTGCCTGCACACAACACACAAATTCAGCCACATGTGGGGTACTATTCTTATTTCTGCTTAGGGGTTTCCTAGTGCCAACTCCTTCTGTTTTATAACATCTAATTGAAAATCTCCTGAAGTTTCGACCGATGATGAATGAACGACCACTTACCTATAACTTAGCATTTCGTAGGATATTGGTTTACTCAGTTTTTCTACTTCTTTTATCACTAAGATTTAAACTATTTTTTTATAAGTCTAAACTTTTAATATCGTTTTATATATCAAAATGTCCTGCTCAATACCTTAACAAATGAAATCAAAACAACAACGATGTTCTACCATACTTCTCTTACCTCGCATAAGACGATAGCTTTTTGGAAACAGTTGTTATCAACGGTAATTCTTGTAATGACTTAGGAAGTACAATATAAAAGTGTATGCGTATTCTGGAAGCTCGGTGACATATCCGGTTGCGAGTGTCTTTGGGCGGCGATGATCAGTGATTACTTTGCTACCTTAAGTGACAACCCAGTTGCCTGTTTGCCTCTTCTTTATTAGTAAAAAAAAGTTTTACCAGTTATCATTTAGAATTTAATTTTTGTGTTAATAACTGCCATATTATTTAGAAAAATTATTGTTTTCTACATAAAATATTGAGTTGTAACTTTTTTCGTGAAATTGTTACTTTTAAAACTGCTTTATTTAGCTATCATTACTTATTTGAATTTTGTTGTAATTAATAATCTGCCACTAGCAACACAACGGTTATGTCGCAAGTTCAAAAATCATAAATCCAAAATAATATTATCATCAGCAAAGTTTTATTAAATCGATTTAAAACAATCAAGTTATTTTTAAATATTGCCATTCAATTACGTTACAATTATTAAACAAGGTTCCAATTGATTTATTCCATACGAAAACAGCTGTCAAGTCAACGAAGCAATAAATAATGTTCAAAGAAAATTGACCGAACACTGCAATTTTCAATTCAATTCATTTTCAATAGATTTAAGAAAGAAAAACTTATTAAATATCAATACTTTTATCTCAAAATTTTTGCTAAAGACGCCACCAGTGTTATAATATAAAATTGTTACATACACGTATCTATTATCATTTTAATTAAACTAATTTTAATTTATTGGTTTAAGTTGTGAACTCTTTTTTTATGAATATTTAAATCGTGTTAACGTATGTCACTTGAACAAGTTTGAGGAGTAAAAGTGGTTCGTGTAACTGGTTTGGGTTTCTCAGTGTTTCGACGACGTTTTTGTTCGTCAGTGTGCCGCTTTTCGTGGCGTAAACCAGTTGTGATGTTCGCTGCAGTTGGTGTAGCCGCGGCAATAGCCGCAATATGGTTTTACCAGGGATTGTGTACTACTATTACGTTATGTGTAGTCCTTAGTGTTCTCTACGCCTTACTTTTCCACACTAGATGGTGCTATGTAGCCCTTAAAACAGCACCCCGCGATATCAGGTAACTATATTTACTAATAATAATTAGAGTGCTTTCGTAATTTTCATCAAACATATAATTATGATGATGTCTGTTTGTAATTTCCTCTAATCTAACAGTTTTCAATAGCTTGAGCAACATATTTGCCATTTAAATTTTAAAATGTATATTTACATACTTTCAAAAAAATTGTCTTGCAAACATACCTAAATGTCTTATCTACGTATTGTAAACACTGACATAAATGCTTCGGTCATCCAACCATTGTTTGTACAGTTATTTATCTATTAATAACTTCACATTCCTAACACCGACACAAGTCACTTATAAATGAACATAATTAAGGGGTAGCACATCACAATAAACAAAGACTAAAGTAGGAGTAAATTTTGAGTTGATATTATAGTCTGTATAATATCAACTCAAAAATTTACTCCTGCTTTAGTCTAATAAAGACCATAGACGCAGTGTAATAAAGACCATAATTTCAGATAAAACCTTGGAGTGATTTAGTCTATATGTTTATTAATGAGATAGTTATTGTCTTATCAATAAACAAGGAGTAAAGTACTCCAAGGCTCAGCTTAGTGTTATAGTCTTTATTCCAATGTGATACAGGCTATATCAATTTAAATTTACTCCTGCGTTAGTCCATGCTTAATAACAAGATGTTTAGTGGCTTGTGGTCTATCGGGCTTCTTGACCTATCTGTTGTCAATTTATTTTAAAATTTTATGAAAAGTGCGGAAATATCCATTAGCAAAACTGAGAGTGCATAAATTAATGAGGTTGCAAATGTGTGATTATTGATGGATTATGAAGTTATATGCTACCCACACAATGTTATAAGAGGCAAACATATTGCAAACCAGGCTCTTATCTAAATATTTATTGATAAAAATCTAAACAAATATTTTTTTGTTGCCTGAGTTAGCAATGGGATTTGAGTCCTCATGATCAATGGAATTTGATTAAAGTAATATTTTATTAAAATTGTTTTCTGTTGAGCCAAAATATCTTTATTTGAAATAAAATGCCAAAATACTGACGAAGTCGCATGAAAAATCAGAACACCAATGCTGGCACAGTGGTGGTGCATTTTGGGGTAAATAGGCAGATGTAATTTCTGATCACAACTCATCTATAGATAACAAAGATGTAAATGATACATGGCAAACATTGCTGTTAACAGTGATATGCCTTTAGTTGAGTTTTGCGTAACCTATTCCCTTCCAAACTGGAACATGACAGCAAATATCCACAAAATAGCATTAGCATTTATGGATATGGTGTTTGTATAGAAGCCCACATGGTGAGTAACTCACCAGTGTGGCTTTTGTAAATTTATCATAAAAATTCACAATTCTTTGCAGGGCTTTATTATCTTACGCCAAAATTCAATGGTTAAGTAGAAAGCTTGCTCGGCTAAATTACACAATACCAGATATATTTCATGACATAGTCGGGAAACATCCGGACAAACCTTGCTTCCTGTTTCAAGATGAAGTATGGACATTCAAAGAGGTAACAATTCTTTCTATTTTTTGTAAATAAGGCCACTGGTACAAAAATAACTTTAACATTTCATTTAAATTTGGTAAAACTGTTTGAAAGTGGTTATTGTATTGTCTCTACAATTATATTTAAAATTTGCAAAATAAACTATATAAATGTACATATACACAAGTAATAGCACATAGAAGAAACACAACTGATTTATTTCTGTTTTATATATTTTCATCACATAAATGACAAAAATTGCAGAGTAATTTTAAGAAAAGTAGTACCTAGTTGGGAAACTGTTGCAAAGATTTAAGATATTTAAGAATTGTTGAATTGAAATAAAAGTTTAGAAAAAATGCAAGCACTATCAATACACCCTCATTAACAAACTGCTATAACTTATAATAATAACTATAAGGTACATACATATTTTATTGAAATATTTTATTGAATCAG
>NJDC01000813.1:43427-54868 GCA_002245475.1 Calephelis virginiensis | reverse complement strand
GATATATAAACAAATTAATCTTGCAAAGGGCAGGATAAACTCATCGATACTACTCGACATGTTTCACGACACTTTTAAAAATTTTAACTTTATATTTAGAGAGAAAATAAATAAACCAACTCTTTTACAGACTTAGCACCTAACAATTACAAATATAAAAATCTTTTTTATCTACAATAAAAAAAATTGTTACTTTTGAAAAAAAAAATGTATTTGCGATGGTACGTGTCGCTAAACAGTTGTTTTACATTTCATGTATGCATTTCTGGGTCTGGGTGATATCAAATTCATTCTGTTATCTATTCTTCTGTATTTCTCTATGAATTCGATTCGTTGAATAACCCATGACACAAATATATTGCTTACTTTGGGGTTAGAGTCAGTTTGTGAAACTTGTACAGGGATTTTATATTTTGTCTACTATTAGGCTTTTTCAGACTATTCCGATTTTTTTCAATTCTGACTAATCAAGTAATTCCTTACGGAAAGTGAGAAGCTTACTGTTTTCTCGCATTTCCGTGAACGCCCACGGGCCATCAGGCGCGAACGAGGGCAATAGTTTTGATATTAACATAGCTCCAAAATTGGATAATGACCGCCAAATTATTTTGTAAATACAAATATGCAATTGTTAGACACTCAAAACTTCATAAATGTATTAGTGGTATCTCATGCACTAAAAACTTTCAACGGTACTTTCAGTTCTTGTCTACGAAAATCTAATTTAATACTGTATAGTTAGTTACATAAAAAACATGAAAGTTAATTACTGAAGATAAGCATACAAATAGGTCAGAAAATCTTATAGTCTACTTGACAAGTTGAAAATAGTGTAAAAATAGCGTTTCAATGAAATAGATAAAAAAAATGCTCGAACGACTAAGACTAGCCTCTAGAACAAATATGAATAAATTACTTTTTAGCAAATATAAGGACTACATTTTCATAAAAAAAGTCCCCATTTCCGAAATCTAACATTCACTATTTATAACTGACTCTGAAAAAAAATTCAGACATCATCTGGTCACTGTGGAAAGTGGTCTGCCCTAGATTTTTTATGACATTAAATATTAACTTGAAAAAATATGCGGTCATCGCCAAACTTCAAAGAACGTATCGATTGAAAACAATATTATCTTATTTTTTTTTATTTTAAACATTTTTTTATCTCCGTGTCTAATAATGGTGGCACAAAAGTTTAAATAAATACGCACTAATATGTTTATTATTTTGGAAACGATTTATTTTAGATTAAAATTTGCTAAAAAAATTACCTTCTTATTTTTTGTAAAAATACTAATTGCGACAAAACAAACATATTATTCTAGGAGATAAATTACATTACATATAAATTAATATTAATTTAATACATTTTTTTTGTAAAAAAATCTAGATAGGTACATATATTTTGGTTTATGATCAGGTAATTTTTTATTGCAATTTATTTGAAATTTGATTTTCTTTAAGTAACTTTTTATTTCTTTAACGGAAGTCATATGTTTGACTCCTATTTTTTATGTAAGTATGTTAATCGATTCCTCCGTCATTTTGGAACCGATTCAATTATTTAATTAATTAAATCAAATTAAAAAAAATGGTAATTATTTTTATTTGAAAGAACGTCCTTTCGAGGCGGTCCCAGTGCCAACAAATCTGAAGCTGATGATGGAATATCAGCGAAACAAAGGAAAATACTCAAAACTTGTGTAATTAGTCGACACAATTATTAATATAAAAGATATCGGTTTTTTGCAGTTTACAGTGCTTAAATCATACAATAATATAACATGATAAGTAAAATTATAGAAAGTTAACAACTTAATTTGATAATAACTTTTATATTTTTTATGGTCTAAAACAAAGGTTTGTGCAAAGTTTTCTTGACATCATTCCAGATCGAATTATTTATCTCACCTATTTTTAATACCATTATCTCATTCACCACTTCCAACTTGTCAACACAGTAAATTATTAGGTTTTTACCTATCGCTTATCCGTGTTTAATTAAAAAAAATAGCAACGAAAAAAAAACATTTCCAATAAAAAAAAAAACACTAGCACCGTAAACGGTACATATAGCAATAATTGAGGTTATAATATAAAAATAAAGCATGCATTGCGGTTATAATAAAAATACTTGGGTAGGTACATTGTATACATTATGCTTCTTGTTGTACCGTCAATTTATAAAGTAAACATTCAGTGTAAAGTTGGTAACAAAGTTGTCAGTCATGTTATGACATAATGACGCGATTAACACTTGCAATTTTGGTTACCCTTCAAATATATGTGACTAGCTGTTTCCTGCGGCAAATTTCAAGGCACATTATTTCAGCTATTCAAGCGTGAAATAGTAACAAACGTCCACACATACATACTCACAAACTTTCGCATTTATAATATTAGTATGATGTTATGTGTGATAAGGCCTAAGACACATACACATACATAAAGGACATAGACAAAATCCACTGGGGAAGAAAGGTTTTCGAGTGGCGGCCCTGCACCGGAGGACGTAGTGTTGGACGACCTCCCATCCGGTGCACTGATGATCTGGTGAAAGTCGCGGGGAGTCGCTGGATACAAGCCAGACGAGGACGACAATATTTACATACCACTAGACTGTTTCATTATTTGCTGTGGAACCCACGAGATGGAGTAAATTTAATACAAAATAAAGCTATGTTGCCAGATTCGGAAACGATTTTAAAAAGTATATATTGTGCAATTCGCGAAATAGTTGTGAAAAAGTCACAGGCTCATACTAAAATAAATACTGATTCTCAGAAGAATTATACAAATGGGTCAAACCCCACACCACCCAAAATTGTATGCTTCTTTTATTCGTGTTAGCCGATGATACCAACACCAGAAATAATTTATATTAATAATCACTGTTAATAACCAATAGTGTGTTCGCGATACAAATGCGTATCTTGTTTATCACTAATGAGTTTTCTAAAAAAATAAATAACCTGACTTACGCCACAAACAGTGTGTAATAAATTATGTTTCAGAATTTATTACCAAGAAAAGGGATCTACCATTTATCCTTTTTGTTGTTTTTTTTAACATTGATTTTTTTTTGTTAAGATGATAATATACACACACCTCCTGCTTGCCTGCCTCCGTCGGGAATCAAACCCGAGCCTCGCGGTTGGTAGGTATGTTAGGCGTGTACACTTACGGCCAATATTAATAATCAATCCTAATCCAAAACTTGCTGTCCAAGATTGATATTTTGATCCATTTTTATGTTATCGCTTGCCAAGAACATATCTGTGGACAGGATAAATATGGCAATTAGGTATAAGATAGGCCGGCGGATACGCAGCTATCTAGATTGCTTGAAATTCATCTTATAGATACATTATTAACATTGGCCGCTAGCCCCTCGACCAACAAAGGCGTGCCGCGTGCTTACAGGGAGCACCTTATCACAAAAAATGGCATCTATACATATGTATATAAAAGAAAGTGTTACCTATTTATAAGTCAAGAATGTCTGAACCGAATTTGCTGAAAATTGGCTGGGAGGTAACTTGGAACTAGGAGATAGACATAGGGTACTTTTTATCCCGTTCGACTGCAAGGAAACTAGGAGAAACATTTTATTTTTCCCACACAAACTGAATGGGTGAGACGAAGTTTGTCGGAATAGACAATTTATAATATCTGTGCGTTGCTTTCGCTATTATATAGCCAGGACCCAGGAACAAAGAAAACGATGAGCACTAACGCTGTGTAGAAGGAGGTGGTAAAAAAACCAGACAAGCTGCACCACACTCGACCACCGAGTATTCATATTGTGGATTCAATTACTGTTTATAGTTAGCGTGTATATTACGAGTTGGTTGTTAATACTACAAAAAACATTTTAATAAATAATTAGATGGCGCTCCAAATATAAGTATTGTTTTAGGTGGAAGACTTCAGTCTCCGAGTTACTGCTGTACTGCGGAAGCAGGGCATTAAGAAGGGCAGCATTGTTGGCATCCTGATGGGGAACTGTCCTCAGCTGCCTGCTACCTGGTTGGGTATCACGCGGCTGGGGGGAGTGGTACCACTGATCAACACCAACCAACGCGGCAGTGTACTAGTGCACTCAGTCGATATTGCTAAATGTGACGTGCTGATTTTCTCCACAGAATTCGAGTCAGGTAAAAAGAAGTTGTCACCAGTGGTGATTGTCTTTTTTTTATGATTAGTCTCCGGACTGGAACCACAAATTTACCTATTCCTATCTCCATAGCGTCAAAGCCGTATCTTGTTCCGTGCCGGAGTTGCCTTTATATTATAACTAGTAGTCGCCCGTTGGTCGAAATTCGTCCATAATAAATTTTAATATCTTGTTGATAATAACGCCATCTTCATTTCTCGAAACCAACTACTTTGTTTCCAAACTCTTTAGTGCGCCATCTGTGAGCTTTTATCGTTATCGTCAATATATTTGTTTGTGTACGTGTCAAATGCATGGTATTGTGGGTAATGTTTTATTGATTAAATGTACTTTATAAGCATTATTATTGAAAAATATTAGCGTCTTGCACTTCTCCAATACTCAAACTATAAGTGTGCCAAATTTTATGCTCCTGCATCCACGCGATTTTCGTAAAAAAAGGTCCAAAGTTTTGGCATCACGTATTAATATGTAGATTAGTTCCTGGATTGGTACCAGAAACTTACCTATTGCGATCTCCATAACTTCAAAGCAGTATCTTGTTTCGTGCCGGACTTGTCTTTATTTTTAGTTTCCAGTCTGGAACTGTAATCTTACATATTGCTATCTCCAAAGAATCAAAGCCTTATTTTGTTCTGTGCCGGAGGGTAGTTGAGTCGATTTTGCAATTCTAAGATCATCAGCTGTTTACTCCGTGCCTTTGATGGCGTAGGATAGATTTTCATACAAATTTTCACATCCCATTATAGATAATTTAGGATTTATTTTCTTTTAAATAGTCTATGTTTGAACTTAGGTCTTTAATCATATATGTATATGAAATTTTATCGAACTCCGCTCAGCGGTTTAGCCGTGAAAGTAAAACAGAATGACTTTCTCATTTTTAATAACTGGTGGTCGCCCATTGTTCGAAATCCGACCATAATTTCAATATCTTGTTGATAAAAACGCCATCTTCATTTCTCAGGACCAACTACTTTGTTTCCAAATTTTTTAGTGCGCCATCTGTGGTCTTTTATCGTTATCATCAATATATTTGTTTATGTGTGTCAAATGCATGGTAGTGTGGGTATTTTTTTATTTATTGATTAAATGTACTTTATAAGCATTATTTTTGAAAAATAATAGTGATCTGCACTTCTCCTACACATAAACTATAAGTGTGCCAAATTTCATGCTCCTCCGTCAGCGCAATTTTCGTAAAAGGGTGTTCAAAGTTTTGGCATAACGTATTAATATGTAGATAATAATCCCGACCATTGAGTAGCGACGCACAGTAGCATCCATGGTGTCTAAAGGCGACGGTGGTTTCTTAGGATGGCTGCTCCCCCCGATCATAGAAGACCTCGCCACCTGTTATCGGATCCCCCGGACCCAATAACCGCGGCAAACGCTATTCTCCCAACTCCAAACCGGAACACGACTAACTCACACCACCTTAACACAACACTGCACCGTCGCCGCCGGTCTCGGCGACGAAGACCTCTTTTGCGCCCGGCGCCTAACGCCGAGCGACGAGCCACAAATACTCCTCCACCAAGTCCACCCAGTAACCAGAACGCAGCACCAAGTCGAGGTACGGTCTCCCGGGAGACAGCCCTTGGTGCTGGCGTTGTAGGAAACAGCCCAATCCATCTAAATAATGATGTCTCGGGCTGAGCACTCTGCTCGGCCCACAAAGTTCGGTGAAGTTGTAAAAATCGCAAGATTAGCAACAAATTAGTCATTCAAAAAAAAAAAAAATAGGATGGTTGATTGCTGATTTGATGTCGTATACCTATTGTAAAAAAACAAGCATACATACATATCTTGCCAGCCAATTCTTAAGTAGGGTAGGCAGGGAGTATCGTATACCAAGTGTCACGATTCCTGTGTATAACTTGTTCAACATTCATTACATTCTTCATACAAATACGCCGATTTCGGAGGTTCTTGACAGTCGCATAATAAGGGAGCAATTTATTATCCGTTATCATTGCAGGGATTTGGCGTAAAAATATGTAATTAGGTACATCCTATATAAATTATTATTGTTGGTGTAATCGCCTCTGTGGTCTAGCGATCCTGGACTTTGGACTTGACTGCATGAGGTCCCGGGTTCGTATCCCGGGTCGACCAACAAAAAGAAAATTGGATTTTTCCAATTTTCTAATAAAAAAAAATGTTGGTCGGGATTGGAAATGTGCCCGGTTGGCGATAGGCTTGTCACCTATCACATTGTGGGACTTAGTGTCTTCGGCTAGTCGTGGGTGCCTTGGTTGTACCTCTGCCTACCTCTTCGGGGATATGGGCGTGGAGATACTTTTTTTTTTAAATTGTAATGTGTTTTGTCTTTTGTTCAATATTAGAATTAGTTGCAGAATAGACCTTCTTCCTTCCCGTGCCAGCTCGTAAAAGGCATAGGCTTACTGTCACTAACACCTTGACATCCGACTAGGTGGTAGAGTCTCGCAGCGACTCGCCCGGATCGGTACCAC
Organism: Calephelis virginiensis; assembly: GCA_002245475.1. Taxonomy (NCBI): domain Eukaryota; kingdom Metazoa; phylum Arthropoda; class Insecta; order Lepidoptera; family Riodinidae; genus Calephelis; species Calephelis virginiensis. The sequence continues at coordinate 48,211 of NJDC01000813.1, read as the reverse complement.
CGCCTTACCTATTCCTGTCGCCATAATGTCAGCGCTTGCCGTTGATGTGTTCCGGCTCGGATGGTAGACGGTAAACTTACTTTGGCTCGAGGCCTGACATCCCGGCCTGAGGTTGGTAACGCAGCATTACCTTTTACCTTTGGTGTCTCTAGGCGGCGTGAATTTCTTACCATTAAGAAATCCGTAATATGCTTGTTTGCCTTCCAATATCATAAAAAAGGCAGAGGCCTACCCCGTAAGGGACTTGGCGTGAAGATATGTATGTATGTATGAAGACAGTTAGAATCTTCCACTGCTGGTACTGACCACTGGTGGTGAACTCTACCAGCTACGTGTAGTTGCGGTGATGAATTTGAACTGCTTGAAATCCGTTATTGCTTTGCAACGACTAGCGCGCATAATGAGTGATAGTATGTCGTTGCAGAAATAGGAAGTGGATTAGCCACGAATGTTTGATTATTGAATAAATTTATTTCTGTTTATTTGGATTAATAGTTACAAATTTGACTGTTTTGGGTTCTTTCATTTTCGTTCTGTTCGAAATGACATTTTACTGACTTGTATTAAATATAGTAGTTTAGTCGGTCGAGTGCTGCAAAATCTGGGCCGGATTGGTACCACTGCCTTTTTTCTGTCATCTTGACGTCAAAGACTTTCACTGTCATTTTCCATTTCAAACTTAAGCAGAATGATTAAGATCTGCCTAAGTTAGTACTGCATCTGTGACACGTTTAATGTCTCAACAAGGGACATGCAATTTCTTACAATAAAGATATCCAAAGTAAAAAGGAAGTTACATTTTTTCCATTTTACCATTTTGTTAACAAATGTATAGATCATAGTACTCCAAGGTTCTACCTAGTATTATAGTTATTATCACACTGTGATACAGACTATGATAATAATAAATATCCCTGGACAAATTACACAAATTGAATCTAACCCAAAAGTAAGCAAATTATATTATGCTTGTGCTAAGGGTGTTTAGTCAACGATACTAATACATAGAAATACTTAAATAGATACCAGAATAAATTTAATAAACACCCAGACCCGGAAATGCAGACATCTAAATGTTCATCACACAAATACCTGCCCCCGTCGGGAATCGAACCCGAACCTCGCAGTTGATCGGTGTAGTACGCCAGCCACGCGACCGAAGAGGCGGTCATTATATTATTAACTTAAATTAACTCAACTAATTATGATATCAACTTCAATTTCCTCTTACCTTAGTCTTTGTTTATTAGTAAGGCAGTTAGGGAATCATGTTTATTAACAAAATCTGTATCTGTTACAGCAATAAAAGATGTCACAAGTCAATTTGGCCCATCTCTGAAACTATTACAAATGACACCACGTCGAGTAAATCCTGCTCGAGAAAGTAGTAAGGCGAGTGGTGACGGCCCCACTGACCTTATGGACGAAATTGATGCAACATCCCCAGAACAATGGAGACTCGCAGATGCTGAGGGTTTCTCGGGGAAACTGCTGTACGTTTATACATCGGGCACCACTGGATTACCTAAAGCGGCTGTTATATCTAATTCTAGGTGAGTTTCATTCGATTTTTTTACAAAACATGAGGCAAATAGGCCCAGAATAATCCTAATCTACGAATATCTGTCTATAATAGTTCAGGAATGAATAGGGCTTTTTTCTTGAAGTTTCCTATAGCGTAAATGTCTTACCCGTGTTAGTCCGCTTCTGCTAAGTAGATTAAACCATCTGCCTCTGCCAGGCAGCTCGTGAGAGGTGCACATAGGTTAAATAGGTCATTACCAACAAGAGCACTGGTGGTAGAGTGTTTTGCAGCAATCCGTACGGGTAGGAATCCACCGCCTTATCTATTCCTCCCGCCATAGAAACTCAATTAAAATAAAAAAAATATTATAATGTATTTTACCTGTTGACGTATTTCAATTGTAACAAATTTTGTACCTACGAAATAAAGACGACGAATGGAATTGAAGAACTAGGGCAATATTACCATTTCTTTCAAAAAAATTCTACGTATCCCATAAAATAGTTTATAGTTTATTTTTGCTAGCTAGCTAGTATTGTATTTAAGAGTACCTACTCAAAGTGACATATCCGATTTCGATTTCCAATTTGTAAGAAATCGAGGTTCAAAAGTAGCCCTACATAGGGATGAAACGATGCGAGTAAATCAAAGCAGGTACTTAATCGATACTTTTCTCCGAAAGCAAGTACATTTTAGTATCGATACTTTGAAATGAAGTATCGAGTAGGTATCGGTTAAAAGTAGCGATGTCAGTAAATTTTATGGTTTACGAAAAAACTTTTTAAAATAATGGATGTTTATTTTTTAACACTGAAAAAAGAAACGTTTATCGTAAATTGAAACTTCTGAACACATCCTAGGCTTAGTTTAGTGTAGTTAGCAGCATTGGCAAGTGACAAGCTAGGTTGTCTATGCCCGAAAAAAGTTTAACCGGAAGACATTTACGAAATAGGTATGTTACTTTTTTGATCAGCACCACTTTTTTTTTTAATTATTTTGAAGGTGACGTGTTGTACTAGCGCTTACCCGCGACACTCATGGTCGGGAGTAACTTAAAAAATATTATTTTATGTTAGAATTTTATTAGTACTTTCAATAAAGTATTGGTAACGTAAAAAGTATTGGTATTCTTCCAATACTTTTTACGGTTTTCACTCAAAATTTTCCAAAAACGATACGATACTAGTAAGTATCGATACCCCAGTGGTATCGTTTCATTCCTAACTCTACACTAATGTTATTCGAAACTAGGTGTAACCCGCGGCTTTGCTAGTTAATATATTTACTGATTATAACCAATTAATAAGGAGTTTGCCGTGCTGCCAGTTGTCCGTGTAGGGATCCTTTACATATTCCTGCCGCCATTATGTCAGTACCATGTTACAGTCTGGAGAGTCGAGTAGTCGGTAGATTTGCACAATTGGCCTTACACTCCGGCCACAGGATAGCGACGCACCTACAACATCTATGGTGTCTAAAGGCCACGGTTGTCTGCTACCATCAAAAGGGTCGTGCTGCTCTTACTTATGCTTATGCTTACTTGCTGTCTTACGGCCAATGTTAATAATATTTCTCTAAAGATGGATTTCAAGCAATCTAGATAGCTGCGTATCCGCCAGCCTATCCTATACTTAATTGCCATATTTATCCTGTCCACAGATATGTTATTGGCAAGCGATAACATAAAAATGGATCAAAATATCAGTCTTGAACAACAAGTTTTGGATTAGGATTGATTATTAATTATTGGCCGTTAGCACATAAAAACCTAGCCAGTTTTTTTAAAACATTTCAAATCAAGTCATGTTCGGTTCATATTATGTTATGAATTAAATATTTGCGAATAAACTATTCAAACAAAGACAAATTAGTAATCGGATTTTTCGGAATTGGCTTTGCTATTTAATCTGTATATTTGTTAGGCAATTATTCTCTAATAGCAAAAGAATTTTGATAGTGTTCTTTTTTTAAAAAAGAATTCAGAGATGGCATTGTTTAAATTTGATCAAGATCCGACAATGTGCTGTCAGTTTCAAAGCCTGTCCACAAAGGGCGATATACGCGCGCACTTGAGATATTTGAGCTACATAGAACCCGTCTAGATGGTGCGTCGGTTTTCCTGATTCGCACATAAAACGCTTGAAACGAATGAGACCGACGATTCGCGCATACTACTCGCCATTGCTGCGTCCGGAACTACGCGTGTCCGTGTCATGTAGACTTGTTTAGTTCAAATAACTTCGATATTAATGTTTTTTATTAAGGAAGTTAAAAAAGAGTAGCCATAGAATAGAACAATTTTCACATAGAGCTTGCAATGGGTACTTGTAATGCGTTTATACAATTTTAAAATTTACTATATGGGATATGGAATCTATAAATTGCACGGTACATTGTCGACTTCCTCTTCGTGTCCATCGACTGTATACAAGTCACAATACAACCGCTGTATTTCATAGTCAACAGGCATAGAATTTATGTCCCTCTCTGCGAGGTTACGCGCGTAAAACGCTGTATCTAGACGCATTTGTCGACTTTCTCTTCGTTTAAGATGTTTCCATAGACTATTTACAAGCAATTACACAACCGCTGCATTGGAGTCAATAGGAAGAAAATGCAAGTCTTTCTCTGCCTAGCTCTCTGCGTATCTGGTGGCAATATATATTTCTACGTGCGAGTGGCTACGCGCGTAAAATGCTTTTTGTGGATAGGCTCTAAGCAGAGATGTGGTCGTAATTATAATGATGTGGAGCTGTACTACAATTATAAGTGCAATAAACTTGTATGATAAGCTAGAGGTTATAAAGTGTGACTCAAACCGATAATGTGGCTATCTTATTACTCTGCTGTACCAAGTAGAAGATTTCTGTGAAATACTAAAGCGCAATGAACCGATACAAATGTTACTCAATTTTAACGTTTACTATTGCCCTCTGCTTTGCTTGCGTATTACAACTATTTGTCCTTCACACCTGGGCACCAGGAAAGAGTTGCCTTAATCCTTCTCCCGGGTCTAGGTCCTTGTATCAGCACTCTTTAGTGTTTTGACTGTTAGGTCTCATATATGATTTAAGTGAAATAAATACCCATAGTTCGTCTAATGTCTACAACCTACTAATAATAATGCTTATAAATGAGCTGCATGTGACGTGATGACCATGAACGTGTAGACAGATCTCTATAAACTATAGCGTAGAATTGTCTCGATCACGTCAGATTTCAAAGAGCTACGATGCATACATACACACACAAACACACC
>NJDC01000813.1:16390-37565 GCA_002245475.1 Calephelis virginiensis | reverse complement strand
TAATAAGAATTAATTAATACGGATGACATGGCAGCATGGCTTAAAAGTAGCCTTAGCCGGCCCCGGGAAGGGGCAAATTAACTAATAAAAAATCTAAGTGATTATTTTTGTGCCCCAAACTGTAGAAAACTCTAGTCTTGTTATTAATTCAGTAGTAGGATATGCTGACAAACACGGAACACGTCAACGAGCATTGACGTTATGGCGGCAGGAATAGGTAAGGCGGTGGTACCAATCCGAGCGACTTGCTGCAAAAATCTACTACCTAGCACCAATACGAGCCCGGACCAATACGAGAAAAATGATCTTTTAATCAGTCACGAAGTCGATATTTTCTGTATAAAATTATAGCTTAATGATAGTTTAAATGTTAATTGAACTCTCCGAGTGTGGCCGGAACACCCATAGCACAAGATTATATTTGATTACTTTGGGGATAAATCAATTTGTGTAATATGTCCAGGGTTATTAATTGCGTTTTGCGACGATTTGCCAAAATTTGTTTCATAGACATTTGAACGTTAGACTCTCTGCCCATCCTGCAAGGTATTTGTCGTGAATATATATATTTTGTACCATAACGACAGATTTGTGTTTTTTTATGGAGGTGAGGGTTCGAAATGAGAGCGCTGCGGAAAATCTGTGGTGTTACGCTCGCCGACCGTATTTGTAATAGTAATATCCGAGAAAGAGTGGGATTGAAAGAAAGTGTTGGTAGTAAAATGAGAAAGGGCATGCTCCGCTGGTTCGGACAGGTAGAAAGAATGGCTGATGAAAGATTGACAAAGCACATATACAATGCGAATGTGGATGGATGTAGGGGTAATCAAGGTTGGCATTTTACGATCAAATCTCTCGAGTGTTAACCAAAGGTGCTGTCAAGAGTCTCCGAAACCGGGGTGTTTGTATGAAAAGGGTTCGCAAAGATCGTTAGGTTTGGCACTCGATACTCTGCCTACTCCGCAACGGACTTGGCGTGAAGATATGTCTTATGTGGGGAGGGTTCCGGCAAACTTGGAAGAGGATTGCCGTTCCAGCCTAAAGTTGGCAATGTATCATTACCAATTTCGGTGTCTATGGGCGTCGTGTTTGCGAAATCGGCTTTTTTGGTTTTTTTCGAACCACACAGAAAAACTTGGTATCACCGGGTTTAGGAGTAAGTAGTAAGTTAGTGCGAAAACTTACCACTTAAAACTGCTACTTTCTAGGAATTAAAATTACAATTAATGTTAATTTATCGAATTACTCAGCAACTTGCAAACGTTTCGCATTGAATTCGAATGTTAATTTTATTATTTAAATGTAGTTTTAAACGTATGTATGTATTTAAAATTTGAATATTGTAAGAACACAGCGAATAAGCACACGGATGTCTTATACCGTCACCTGTGGCTGAAAATTTAAATCTCCCGTCTACATGACAATGGCGAGAACTGACATTGGAAGCTGAATTACAATTGTGATTTTCTGGCGGTTGCCCTCGGCATTGCCCGATTGGTTAATGGTTCCACAGGAACACTTTTTCGACATAAAAACTACCTTGTGTGTTAATCCAAGTAATCGTCTATGTGTGTGCATAGAATGTAATTTCATGAAAATCGGTTCAGCAGTTTAACTTAGAGTAAGTAGTCGGCGGCATCACTATCACTACATAGTATCAAACATATTACCTCTCCGCCTTTAAACCTACCGTAATGTCTGTCCCTTAAAACTACTAAACCGTCTGTCCCTTTAAACCTACGCAACGGATTTTGATGCGATTTTAAATAGATAGAATGATTTAAGAGAGAGGATTATAATATCAACTGCTACTACATGTCTAAATATGTGTATAGTAACTACGTTATAATTTTATTATAATAAAATAACTACCTAAGTTACACATGTAAAATTTATATATATAACGTAACGATGATTATATCCCTTGAGCGAAGCCAAGGCAGGTTGCTAGTGTACGTATATTTTGTATAGTGCTCGCATATTTAACATAGCTATTGTGATTTTTTGATTAGACTGGTATATGACCTTCTAAAAACATTGACGAATACGATAAAATATTTGTATTTGTTTACTATTAACTAAATGTAATAATTCGCTAGAAACTTTTTCAAGAGTGTCTAAAATTACATATCCGATTCCAATTTCCATTTTTTTTTATGATATTGGAAGGCAAAAAGCAGTCGGATTTCCTGATGGTAATTCACGCCGCCTAGAGACACCAAAGGTGGTAATGGTGCGTTGCCAACCTGAGACCGGGATGTTAGGCCTCGAGCAAAAGTAAGTTTACCGGCTACCTTACCCTCCAAACCGGAAAACGTCATGACGTTACGGCGGCAATAGGTAAGGCGGTGGTACTACTCTGGGTGAGTCGCTGCGAAACTCTACCACCTAGTGAGATGTCACGGTGTTAGTGACGGTAAGCCTATGCTCGCCTTTTACGAGTTGCCCGGCAGAAAGGCAGATGGTCTATTCTGCAAAGAAGCCCGGACCAACGCGGACAACCCTACAGATAAATGTAGATAAACATTTTTTATAAAAAGTATATGGGAATGGAACAAACTCACATGACATAACCATTAAAATCGCATTACATTTTATGTGCGAAACAGTAATTAGATCGAGACCTTCACGATTATTACGGTATTTGATTCGAATAATACGATTTTTGTAGGCAATTATGATCACTGTACAATGAAAATGTATTACATTAGTATGTAACATCGGTATAATAACCGCTGTGTTTTGGTATTCCAACGAATTGAAATTAAAAATATCAATAAACTTATTAAGAACAAAATTGACTTTTTTACAACACAATATATTGTTTTTGGTATAATAACTTTGTTTTTTTAATATAAACTGCATATTAGAAGACAATTATAGTGTACTCTAAAGGGTACCTAATCTCTACCTAATGAATACACATATTGTTTATAAGCTGATCGTGACTTGAAGAGAGTTCTTATGGGGGCGTCCACAAATCACGTGAGATGTCTAAGGGGGGGACCCCTCCCTCTCTTAAACATCTCACGATTTAAATCTCTCGTAATCTTACATTAGAGAGAGGTCTCGGCAAATATCACGAAATTTTTTGTTTGCCTCAATCACAAACAAAAATATGCTATTCTGGTCCATTTCCTCCATACTGTACATGCTTAAGATTTAATCTTAAGCGTAATCAGAATAAGATGAAGATCATCTACTAATTCCTTCAAAAGAAAATAATTTCATTCATACTTCGACTTTATACATCTACTGACTGTAAAACCACCGTATTTGTTTTATACCAAATAGTTAAATGAACTTAATTTAGTTGTAATAGACCAGAAGTGCTGCAGCCCACGCTGGAGTGATCAGAAAATGTAAAAAATCACCTCACGTAATTTATGGACGCCCCCTTTACAAACACTCAATGCTAAACATAAACTTTGTTAAAAACTGATTAACATACGACTAATAAAGAGGGGTGTTATTAGTTTGATTAGTATGCTCTTGTACTCTAGATCGCCTCTGTGCTCTAGCGGTCCGGTGTCGGATTTCTCTGTTTGAGGTCTTGTGTTCGATCCCCGAGTCCGGAATAAAAGAAAAAATGAACTGAGACCTCGCGGGGAACCAAAAGATCTTTATAAGATTCCAACATTCCGTCATTCACCATTGCTTTGATACGAGTATGGTGATAAAATTTTACAGCAAAGTTTTACACAAACATCGTCTTCACCGTCACCGTCACGATATTTTTGTCGACACAATAATCTTACCTGTATCGTGATAAAGTCACCAACATCATAACCGTCCAGACATCATCACGGCCATTTCATCAGGTTCATTCGTTTGTCTGTTACTCAAAAACTATGTACGACAAAAAATTAAAAAAAAGGATTTAAAATGATGAATGTTCGAACTTAGAAATTGTGAATACAATATTATATCTATCATATATCTACACACCTACCAAATTTCATGAAAATCAAAACTACTCAAGTTATCGTCGAACAAAACATACAAACATTAAAAAAAACATACAAATATACAAACATACATCCGAAACCCCACCTAAAATATAGACCTTCAATCGCTTCGCTCGCTCGGTCAATAATTGCCCGAAATTGGATATGTGCCCGGTTGCTACCTATCACATTGTGGGACTAAGTGTCTTCGGCTAGTCGTTGGTGCCTTGGTTGTGCCTCTGCCTATGTCTTCGAGTGTATGGGCGTGAAGACACACTATCTCTTCTACAACAACTGGTAGTTCCCGTGTCCCGTCTGTTGTACATAGACTTATTATTTTAGATGGCCATCATTTCTCTTATCCAAACAAGCAGATAGAATAATGGTAAAAATATTATTGATTTCAAATATGCTTATCACCCTCTAGGGTGTTGGGCACAAGTATAAATAGTCTATCTATAATGTAAAGTAGCCTATTCTCTTATTTTAGATATGTTATTGAATACGAAACAACAGTTACTCATTTATCCCAAAATCTCAAAAACTGCTTGCCTTATGAGCGTGGAATCTGTGCAAAAATTTTGTTTATGGGCAGTAGACGGCAGCTTAGAACGAATGTATATGTTTTTTTTTCTAAATTGTATGTTAAAGTTTGTATGAAACCCGCCCACTTCGAAATTAGTCTTATCAAGACGAAATTTGTCAAGTGGAGAGCCTAGGACTGATAGAATAATACAAGGGAGAAGAAACAGAAGGAAGAGCTAAACACGTTATTAAGCGAACAAAGCTGTGGGTAACAGCTAGTAATATTTTTTTTATATGAAAATCTTCATGTTTTTTGTTACAGGTTTATTTTTATTGCTGTCGGTATCCACTACATGACGATGGATTCCTCTGACATAATATACTGTCCCCTGCCGTTGTATCATACGGCCGGTGGGATTATGTCAGTGGGCCAAGCATTCATCTTTGGTTGCACAGTCATCTTGAAACCCAAGTTCTCTGCCTCCCAGTACTTCCCAGACTGCGTTAAATATAAGGCGACGGTAAGTAATTGATTTTGTTTTAACCGTAGTAAGACACTTATTATTAGTATTTCAGGTTCTTGTTGCTCTTTTCTTTTGAATATATTTTTTAACTTAGTGATGTGCCCGGTTGGCTATTGTTTTCCCGAAGAATATATGCCATAACATATTCAAATGTCAGAATTTCATTTGCCCGATTTTGTATTTGTCCGAATGATTTGTTGATCATAATATACTTGTGTCGTCGTACTCTTCTTCACCCTAAAACTAGTTTCCATAATGATACGAATGCCATACGTATTGTTATCCATTTTATTAATTGCAATAATATTATTCAACAGAATATTTAAATGCCTTACAAACATTTGTATTTGCATTAAGTAAAATGTTGTTTTTCTAGAAGTTATTTTGATGGTAAATGATGTTATGGCTTCTGATATTATTGAAATGGACTTTATGGGAAACAACGTTTTTAGCACGTTACCAATATAGTAAACAATGAGTATGACATATGAAATTATGAGAAACACAAAATAATAAATTATCCATAGTCGGTTGACCATTATAGCAGATGAAATTATGGCAAATGAAATTCTGGCAAGTGGGTGTAACCGGATGTGCCCGACGGTCGGGCCCCAACCCCTTAATGTGCTTTTGTTTAGTTTATTGTCCGTTAGTTCTGAAATTTGGATCCGATTTTAATTTAAAGGTAAAAAACTAATTGAAAACTTAGGTCTTGTTTATTTTATAAGCGAAGGGATATGATGACCTTTTTGCCCAGTTGTGGAATACTAGACTACTGATTTGTTATTAAACTACCACTAAAGAATTAGTCAGACTAGGTGCCAGCGTTTTGCTATAGCTGACCGTATTACTACTATCCCCTCACTTAGTCCATCCATTCATAATTTCGTTATAAGTTTAATTTTTAACCTCACTGCGCAACAAAATAAAAAATTTTTGGGACCGTATTTCCACAAAGTTTTCGACCCTTATGCCTTGTTACAATAAGTCACATTTTGCTGACCCGTTCTCCTTTTAAGGCCTCACGTAATTTATTGGTGGCCTTAACATTAGTACTCGCAATCCCCCAGTATGGAGAATAGGGTAAATTAGTACAACACGAGCTGCATCATCTGGAGGATGCCGCGTTCCGCAAATCAACAGAGAAACGACTTGATTAGTATATGTGAAATAAATTTTCAAGTATGTGCCTTGCTTAACCTTTGGACTGTAAAGTGTAAACTACTTGATTTGGTTGAGAACGTCAGTTTTCTTTTTAATACAACCAACAATAAAACAATATGAACAAAATGCATGTGATAATTTGGTAAATTAAAACTTGGTTTTTGAATTAATTTAAAACGAGTTCCTAATTGGCGTCGTTTTTATAAAAGGCTAATTTTAAATATTGCGCACCTCTTTTTAACTTTATACAACCACTAGCAGTTTCACGCAGCTTCACCTGCGTAACTTGGCTTCTACTTCACCGAAACTTTTAATGAAACAAAGTCTATGTCACTCAGGGATAATGTAGCATTCTAAACTCTAATGGTGAAAGAATTTTTGAAATCGGTGAAGCAGTTTCGGAGCATATGCATTTCAAACTAACAAACAAGCAATCAAAAAATCAAACATTTCCTGTTTATAATATTAGTATAGATTATTGTAAGACCGAATGACATTGCAACCTGAGGCCGGAACCAACTTGTGTTTGAAATCGACAATCTTTTATCTGAAATCTCTTATTGGGGCCAGCAGAATCTGGTGTAATTTAACTCCAAAAAAACACAAGTTTTTCTTATGATAATGGAAGGCAAACAAGCAGACGGATTTCCTGATTATAAGAAATTGACGCCGCCTAGAGACACCAAAGGTGCTAATGGTGCGTTGCCAACTTGAGGTCTGGATGTTAGGCCTCGAGCAAATGTAAGTTTGCCGGCTACCTTATCCTCCAAACCGGAACATGTCAACGGTAATAATTGGACGTTATGACGGCAGGAATAAATAGGGCGGTGGTACCAATCCGGGTTACTCTCTGCGAAACTCTACCACCTAGTAGGATGTCACGGTGTTAGTGACAGTAAGCATATGCTCGACTTTTACGAGCTGCCTGGCACGAAAGCAGATGGTCTATTCTGCAAAAGAGCCCGGACCAACACGGAGTAAAAATATGTAATATCGCGATTTACTCAAAGTTGTGTGCCTTGCGGTTATATCGTTTAATATTGCTTGGTCGCTATGCAGTTTTTATTCCGAAAATAAAAGAGTTACCCGAAAATGCAAAAAATGTTTAAGAGCGGTTCAGTTATACTAAAAGACTGGATATATTATATACCTTATGTTTAGTTTTATAAAGAATCATCACTGCCATTTATATGGCACTAGCCAGCGAACAAACAGACGGTTCTCCTGATGGCCTTTGGATACCACAGATGAAATAGGTTCTTCGCTGTCTTGCGAGCGGGACGTTTGATTTATCGTTCAAGTATACCCCTACCCCGCCATGTTTTATCGGATCCTCCGGACCCAATAATCGCGGCAAACGCTATCCCAACCCGAACACGAACTCACAACACAATAACATCACACTATACCGTCGCCGCCGGTCTCGGCGACGAAGACTTCCCTTGCGCCCGGCGCCTAACGCCGAGCGACGAGCTGCCAATACTCCTCCTTCAAGTCCACCCAGTAACCAGAACGCAGCACCAAGTCGAGGTACGGTCTTCCGGGAGACAGCCCTTGTTGCTGGCGTTGTAGGTAACAGTCCAATCAATTTAAATAATGATGTCTCAGGCTGAGCACACTGCTCGGCCCACAAAGCTCGGTGAAGTTGTAAAAATCGCGAGATTAGCAACAATTTAATCATAAAAAAATACCCCCCTACGAACCGGAATATGACATTGTCTGGTGTTATAGTGGTTTGGTGGTGGTGCCCGTTTGGTTATAGACTTGTCACCTATCACATTGTGGGACTTAGTGTCTTCGGCTAGTCGTGGGGGCCCTGGTTGTGTGCCTCTGCCCCCTCTTTATAGATATTGACATGAAGAAACTTTTTTTTACTTTTGTAAATTTTCACCCTATATTGTGTGTACTGATAGATGTTTCAGTCTGTCACATTTTTCTTTTGCTTATTTAAATAATATTTTCGTAGGTTGCCCAGTACATAGGAGAAATGTGTCGGTACGTTTTGGCGACGCCGCCATCACCGGCAGACACACAGCACAATGTACGTCTCGTTTTCGGGAACGGTCTTAGGCCTCAGGTAATTATAATCGCTTGCACGTTTTTATTTTTCTTTACTTTCTCTTTCAATGGTGTTAATCATTCTTTTTTTGGATATTTACTTGAGAACACATATACTATACACTGAACACATAAGAAGCATGTCATTATCGGGCACGTCCACCATTATGCCAACCATACTCACGACAGAAGAAACTACACCTCGCACATGACCTACCAACATACATATACGAGTACATACTCACAAATATACACTTTTAATTTTATAAGTGAACTAACAGAATATTATGTTCATAGTAATATTAGAAAGAATGGACTTTTCTGATTATTTTACTAAAGAAGAAATGTTATATGTAATAGGGGAACCGTTTTTAATAATTAATTCTCTGGTAAAAAGCTACTATTTCTAAACTTATACGTATATTATGTCAAAACAGATTCAGTGCAAAATGGAGAAATGTTACATTTTACCAAAAGTGTAATTTTCAATGGAAACTTTCAATTTTTGTAGACACATCAAGAACATTAAGAAAATTCAAACAAATATTACAATGTAAAATATTATGTTTAATAAGGCATATTTTATAGTTAATTTAGGGTAGAGAAAAAATACAAAAAAAAACAAATTGATAGTAGTAGTAATTTTGTTGCACTCACAAAATTGTTAATTATAGCTATTTCCTTTAAATTATAATAATAGAAGAAGCCAAAACACGTTGAGTGCTGTTAGATTCACTTATACGCGACATTTCTATAGACTTAGGCTAATAGCTCACGGTGCGGTTTTTACCCGCGCCCGAAGCGCTTGCGGACCCGCAGCTTCAGTAGAAAGAAGATTTACATGCAAAAGTAAGAGCACAATCGTTTTACACTCGCAGCTCCCGGTTGAGGTACTGGCGGCACCGCTTCCTCGCAGGTAGAATCGTGCAAGATTAGGAGCAATGATTTCGACCGCGACGGCTGCGTGACCGCAAAAATTACCAGTCTCTCAGTACTCAGTAATTACGTGAGTTTTAAAATAAAACCGCTGTTCCAAAACCGTGGCGGGCGCAGATGAAAACCGCTCTGTGAGTTCCTTAATATATGCCTCGGAAATATGTTGATTAAAGCCTTCACGAATTGACAAGCTCGGCCTAATCTGACTTTTCTGAAATGTTCCATCTCTTTTCTTTTTGTTTATTGGAAAAAGATCACACACATAAAATAAGTTTAGTTGATCTTCAGTAGAATTACAAGCCGTGTACAAAATTTGGTTTAAATATTTTATTGTCACTTTATAGATCTGGAAGGACTTCGTGGACAGATTCCGAATAAAGAATGTCACAGAATTTTATGGAGCCACCGAGGGTAATGCCAACATTGGTGAGTGACTTAACATATCTTTGAATTCTGTATTATTACTAATTATGAAGTATTTTCCTGAGTACTCACGAAGCGGTTTTACCCACGCCCGTGGCGGTCGCGGAACTGCGGTTTTATTTAAAACCCACGAGACCGCTAATTTGTGCGGTCATACAGCACTCACGGTTGAAATCATCGCCCGCAAACCTGTACGATTTTGCGAGCGAGCGACCGCTGCCGCGGTAACCGCAAACAACGGCGGGCACTGCGGGTGTAAAACGCTTCGTAAAATATGTTCGTACTTTTTGCATATAAATCTGCATTCGCAATAGTCGCGGCCGCGGGATAACTCCGCTTCGTGAGTTCTTAGTCTAAGTGGGTTGGTAAATAAGTTCATTGCGTTTTAAACAAAGTTTATCTCTATTTAAAAATAGTATGATCTGCGTTTGATGGGACTGGAAAAATAATGACCTTCATTAGGATGACAAATCCTTCACCAACTGCATTATTCTTCGCACGTGTACCGAAAGATTATGTTTCCCGTCCCTGTCTGTGTAAAGAAAACCAATGTTTATTGAGCAATACATCGTTAAATATTTGGAGTTGCTATTTGATGCCCTCCTCTAAACCTCTCGTCTGATGTAACTATGTCATGCCTCCGAAATTCGCTTTTGTTCGTTGTTTTAATAGATTTTAACGTCTTCTTCTATAAATGTTACGCTCTCGAGATATGAGTCGACAGTTTCGAAATAACTACTTTGGACTAAACCAAATAATGTGGGTAGATTTGATTTTGAGAATTGAATGGTTTTGTGTAAGGCCGAGACCTTTTCAATCTACCCTCGTATATACTCATATATGTATACCTGTCATATCTTCAACATTTTCTTAGTATACTTTATATCCCGGGCTTTGCCTCGATGAAAAACGAAGAAGTGCTACTGTCGAAAATATTTTTTTCAACTCCCGACGGAAAAGGAGAGGTGTTTTAAAAGTTATGTGTCTGTATACCTGTGCATAGAAGCATAACTTCTAAACACATGGACATTATTATTAATTAGGTAACTTCTGGACATTTCATCTCTAAGCCTCAAAAGTATTAAAAAAATTAAATTACTTAAAAAGGCGACTATGCAAATCGAATAGATATAATACATTTTCCAAACAACAGAAATTGTTATAAAATCAAAGAACATCTGAGAACGCTACAAATTTAATAATTGTTTGTTAAAAAATTGTTTACTGCAGTTGCTATAAACTTAAATTTAATTATCTTAAGTGGCTTTTAAAATCAATATAACTATTTATTATAATAAAAATGTTTTGTGCTAAGAATAATGTTTGTATATAAGCCTATGTAACATTTTATAATTTATGTAATTTTCTTAAACAGCTAATACTGATGGCACGGTTGGTGCTATTGGATTCGTGTCTAGAATATTTCCGAGCGTATATCCCATATCTATTATTAAAGCCGACCAAGATACGGGAGAACCCATCAGAAATAGCAAAGGACTGTGCCAGGTAACAGCTATATACTATTTATAAAATATGTAGCTATTATGTCGTATAATAATAAAAGGATGGTTCTGATCTCAAATCCGTATAAATATTTGTAGTCTGCCTTATCTGTCAGGACCACCAAGCTTATGTTCTTCAAATGCACCTTTTTCTGTTTCGGGTTTTAGCACAAACTGGAATAAATAATATTTTAAGATAGACGAATCCTGAGACATTGTACAGACTGAAGATTATAAGTTAACTTAAAAGGTTATAGGTTAAATGTTTGTCAAAAATACATTTGCTGTCATTCGCTACTGGATATGCAGCAATATTCTTGAAGTTAAGATAAAAATCTTGTCTATGATAAACACGTAAAAAATTAGATCGGTAGACGATTTTTAATGAGCAGAATCGCTCGCCCAGTAAAATAAAGATTTATTGGCTTTACACGTACGTTTAAAATATAGAATAACAGATAAATATCTTTCTATATATGTATATTGGTATATATTACTTAATCTTTATTACGAAAAGGCGCGTACGCAATTACCAATAACAATTATCCATACTTGCAGTGGGCTATAATTGACATATTTTGCGCCATTGAACTTGTCAAATCTGTTTATTTACTAATTTTAATTAATTTAGAGTTTATAGATTTTCAAAATTAATACATGAAATAACTACTATTGCTTTGGTAGTCGATCGCAACGAAGCTACGGCAAGAGTCTTTGCAGTTGCACTTTCCAACACTGATGTTTAGTGACTAATATTGTTATATAAAATTGTATAACTTATTTTTTTTTCAATAAATTTTAAAGAAAGAAAAAATTTCGCACCAGACAGGATTTTAACCTGTAATCTTTCGTCTCAAGCCGACGAATGCTCTAACCAATTGAGTTACTGAGAATTCAAGTCCCGTGGCGAAATTTTTGATTCCTTTCTAATCCGTTAACGCGGGTAGTTATGTCCTATAGATACACAATTCTGAGTACCCACTAAATGAGTTCATCATTACAGATGAAATTCACATTTTAGAATGGCCATAACTTTTGATTCTCGCAACGTATTTTTATTTTAGCACTTGCCCTGTGCTTGGGATAGATTTCTATAAATTTTAAAGAAAGAAAAAATTTCGTCCCACACAGGATTTAAGTCATTATACTATATAAATTTATATATAAACATACAAATTAAAGACTAAAGAAACATTCTCCTTTGTCTTTTGAAATATATTGTCTTGACCGGAGCGCTTACCACGTATGATAATATTTTATATTATAATATGTTTACTGGTGTTTCTTTAATTTTCTTGTATGACGATTTCGTATTTGAAAAGATGAATTACAAATAATATTTTGCGGAATTATTATTACAGCTTGCCGAACCGGATGAACCTGGCGTATTCATTGGGAAAATTCTTCCTAACAATCCGGCTCGTGAATACTTAGGATACGTTGATAAATCTGCTTCCGAGAAAAAGATTGTCAAAGATGTATTTAAGGCTGGAGATTCTGCGTTTATCTCAGGTGATTTTTATCAATATTTACAATTTTGTAGCAACTGTACCAAATATTGAGTATAGTATAGCAGCATGTAGCTGAAGAATCTTCTTAGTTTGATTACTGAAAGAGCATATTGTGCGTGCAGGCGACATCCTGGTGGCGGACGAGCTGGGGTACCTGTACTTCCGCGACCGCACGGGCGACACGTTCCGCTGGCGGGGGGAGAACGTCAGCACGGGCGAGGTGGAGGCCGTGGTCTCCAGAGTGGCTGACCATCGGGACGCCGTCGTCTACGGCGTGCTGGTCAGTACCACTTCGCTCTGTCTTTTCTTGTGTGCAATACTTAGACTAATGTACAGAAGATTCACTGTTTAACAAAACGCAAGTTTAGCTATAAAAAGTTATTCATAATTCGGATGAAACTTGAAAGTAAAATGCAGTTTTGCAATTTTTTTTTAATTGTTATTGCTGGTTGTTGTTATTTGTTACCTATGATGACGTTTAGGTGTATATAAAATTTAAATAAAAGGCTTGTGTCCGTTTTCACCAACAAAACTTACAATTTAAGTTTCTGTAAATGCGTTTAGGTGACATAGCAAAAATTTCATTTTCACAAATGCATAGGTAATAATTGATTATTATTCCACATAGTGAAAAGTAATTTAAATCAAATTTGATTTTTTAACTCTCAAAGGAAATTCCGTAAAAATGGAAACGAGTTTCCTACGTCTTTCTTTCCATATTCGTGTTGTTGTTACTCATATTACAAGCATACAATTTATTTGAGATTTGTAAAATTACTCTTAAAACTGTATTTATGTCATATTAGAAGTTTTGCCTCTGTGGTCTAGCGGTTTAGTTGTTGGACTTGACTGCATGAGGTCCCGGGTTCGAATCCCGGGTCGGGCGACAAAAAGAAAATTGGGGTTTTCCAATATTTTTTTATGATATTGGAAGGCAAACCAGCAGACGCAGACGCCGCCTAGAGACACCAAAGGTGGTAATGGTACGTTGCCAACCTGAGGCCGGGATGTTAGGCCTCGAGCAAAAGTAAGTTTACCGGCTACTTTACCCTCCAAACCGGAACACGTCATGACTTTATGGCGGCAGGAATAGATAAGGCGGTGGTACCAATCTGGGTGAGTCGCTGTGAAACTCCACCACCTAGTCAGATGTCACGGTGTTAGTGACGTGAGCGTATGCTCGCCTTTTACGAGCTGCCTGGCAGGACGGCAGATGGTCTATTCTGCATAGGAGCCCGGACCAACACGGGAAAAAATAAACGGGAAATAAAAAAAATGTTGCTCGGGATAGGATATGTGCCCGGTTGGTGATAGGCTTGCCAGCTATCACATTCCATCCAAAGTCCCACACTTTAGTATCTTCGGCTAGTCTTGGGTGCCCTGGTTGTGCCTCTGCCTATCTCTTCGGGGATATAGGTGTGAAGATACTTTTACTTTTAGAAGTTTTAATCTAGAATTTTAGGTGCCCTTGAACACAATACTGGCGAACTATTTATGTAAACTATAAATTAATAGTAAGTTATAAGTTAATAGTAAACTTAAAATTATTTTGTCAGTTTTTAACTAATTTATCTGTAACTAAAAGTTAAAAATCCGCTAGTACATTGTCCAATAGTACCTAAGATTACTTTAACGATTCCAATTTCCAATTCGCATGATATCGAGATTTAAGAGTAACCCTATAAATCATTTGTGTAATTTATCTAGCAATATTTTACCTCTCTATATATTAATACGTGATGCCAAAACTTCGGACCCCTTTTTATGAAAATTGCTCGGACGCAGGAGCATAAAATTTGGCACACTTATAGTTTATGTGTAGGAGAAGTGCAGAACTTTAATATTTTTCAATAATAATGCTTATAAAGTACATTAAATCAATACATTAAACATTACCCACACTACCATGCATTTGACACACACAAATAAATATATTGATGATAATAATAAAAGATCACAGATGGGGCACTAAAAAGTTTGGAAACAAAGTAGTTGGTGTTGAGAAATGAAGATGGCGTTCTTATCAACAAGATATTAAAATGTATTGTGGTCGAATTTCGACCAATGGGCGACCACTAGTAAAGATGAATTGTATTGGTGACAGGTACCCAACTGCGAAGGTCGCGCGGGCATGTGCGGGATCGTGGACACGGACGGGTCGCTGGACGTGCGGCGGCTGGCGGCGCTGGTGGCCCGCGACCTGCCCGCGTACGCCCGCCCCGTCTTCCTGAGGGTCATGACCAGCGTCGACCTCACCGGTAACTTGCCAAAGGCACACTAACACTAACGCTATATTGTTACTGAGCTCGTTCGGATCGGTACCACCGCTATTCCAACTGCCGTAGCATCAGTATTCGTCACATTTTGTAATTGAGAGTACGATAGCTGGTAGACTTAGTCATGAGGCCTGTCTCGGCCGTCAGTTAACGAAGCACCAGTAATATTTAGTTGTCTCTAACTATCACTACTAAAAAACTTAAAAAGTTATAAAATAGCGAGATTTGTATCGAAGTTACAATTGAAAGCTGAGTGCTTATAATATTTTAGAATATTTTGTTAAAAAAAATAAACGATTACCGTCTTATTAATAAACATAGACTAAAGTACGCAAAGTTTCAACCTTGTGTTATGGCCCTTATTACACTGTGATACAGACTATAATGTCATCTTAACTTATTTATTATTTATTTATTACTATGACAGCTACAAATTAGTATAGGATAATAAGAACATTGGCCGTAAAAAAGGGAATTTATATACAGAATGCTGCAGCAGGCTCTAAGGAAGCAAGAGCGTGGTGGCCATACATACTGTGTACCTTATTTAAAAAATCTAAATGCAAAAACAAATTGCTATCCTAAAAATTAAAAAATAAAAACAGTATTATCATTATTATCATTATCATTATTACGTTAGCAACCCTACTGATACAAATAGCACCGTAATACTTGACGTCTAATGTTACATAATCGAACTTCAAAAAAATATTTTGTTTACAGTTACATTTTTTTGATATTTTTACATATACTACAGTGTGTGGCCACCACGTTTTGGGTTTCTAATTCTTATACAGTCATTAGTTTTATGCACAAAGTCATGTCAGGTCAGGGTCTTGAGTAAAGCGGTGGCTTCGTTACTCAAGCTTATCTGGGAGATTTGACGGCAGCGAGGAAACAGACAATATTTAAATTTCTTCATGATTATTTCATTTGTGCACTTTTACTGACCAAAATTTATCTAATTCCCACCTAAATTTACCAATTTCAATCAATATAAACACGAAATTCAATAATAATGAAAAAAATACGGCCACCTTCATTCACGATGGTGCCAAAAACCCTATGATGTTATTATACAAACTCCTTCCCCTGTCAAAAATCGAATCCATGAAGGTGTGCAAGAGGATACTTTGACCAACCATGTATTAAAGTACATTTACATTTTGTTTATAACAAGATATCTTTTAGTTTCCAATAATTTAACTCCATTTATTTGGTTTTGCGACTTTGTGACTCCACTTGCCAAAAAGAATCACTACTTAGTATAAAATAAAGTCGCTTCCCCTGTCCCTATGTCCCTTTGTATTGTTAAATCTTTAAAACAGATTTTGATGCGTTTTTTTTTAAAGATAAAGTTATTAAAGAGAAATGTTTATATGTATATTTCACAATCGTGCAAAGCCGGGGCGGGCCGCTAGTTATAAATAAAAATAAAAGAAATACCTACTGTAATTTATCGCTTTTGAGCATCTTTACTACTGTATTATAATAGACTAGCTGCTACCTGCGGCTTCGCCCGCGTTTTCACAGAAACCCGGTGTGCGATCGGGATTAAAAATAGCCTATATGTTAATCCAGGTCACAGTCTATCTGTCTTCCAAATTTCAGACAAATCCGTTCAGCCATTCGAGCGTGAAAGAGTAACAAACATCCATACATCCATACTTACAAACTTTCGCATTTATAATATTAATAGGATATGTAATAGATAAATTTTATATATATAAATAAATAGTATAGATTAAGATTAATAATAGCCATTTACCATGAGCTTTGTTTTGCGCCAAATTTGACGTACGAGTAATGCACTTCATATTTTGTAGTCGGTTGTCGGTTATGTAACTTTTCTATAAAAAATAAATATAAAGTATCTTCACGCCCATATCCCTGAAGAGGTAGGCAGAGGCACAACAAGGGCAACCACGACTAGCCGAAGATACTGAGTCCCACAATGTGATAGGTGGCAAAATAAATATAAGAATCGATTCAGTAGTTTTTCAATTGAATTCAACTTTCCTCTATAATAACAATTATTATTATGTAACGTACCTAGCCTTTATTGTTGATAATCGATAACTGAAATATTTTTCCTTTCAGGTACATTTAAAATGAAGAAGACTGATTTACAAAAAGAAGGATTTGATCCTAAATTAGTTAAAAACGACAAACTATACTATTTGGATGCTAAAGCAAATAAATATCTTCCTTTGGGAATTGAAGAATACGAGCAAATATTAAAAGGACAAATAAGATTGTGATTTGCGAATCTCTATACTTGTTGTAAGATATTTGTAGGAAAACTAAGAGGACTAAGAAGAAGAGAGAAGCAATATTTTTGGTCGAATGTCAAACATTTATTCTACATTACTAGAAATGATAAACTACCTACTTTCTTTTCTAAAAAATGGTGTGGATTGTGACTCTAAAACGATCTTAATATTCAGTTAAACGATCACTGTGACGCATATATATCTAGTTTTTAGTTTTGTTAATAGAAAATTGGGCACTAATATTATGGATATGAAATCGATTTATATTTTAAAATATTATGTTTTTGCTTTTTTTATGTCAAATGTTTTGCAAGTCTTAGTAACAAAAAAAAAACATTTTTATTTTTAGTATCACTTGAAACTAATTTTTACTTTATTTTTATTTAATTTATTTTTACAGCTAAATCTCATGTATTTTAAATTAATTGTATTTTTTAAACATCTTTTAAATTGTACGATAAAACGTGCAATATTCTGATTTTTAATCTCTTTATGTACCTGTATTTTTTATCGACCTTATCTACTGTTGGCATATGATTAATATTTTCTTTACAATACTTTTTATATATTGAATAAAAATATGAAGAATTATGTCCATTTAGTGGTCAACTATACATACTATCAATATTGTGTAATAAAGTGGGTTTTAATATCTCTAGAAAAAAAAACATCTTATTGAAGTTTAAAGTACATTAAAAAGCAAGTATGAAAGGTATAAAACAGTAATAAAAACAATCTCGCGCAACTTTAGAAATCGAATATTTGAATCTTTTTTTAGTTTACTGTTTAGGAGAAAAAGTAAATTTAATTGCAAGTTATTTAATTTTAAAAATACCAAATTTTAATTTTAGTCTCAAATGAGGCTCCTTGTAGATCTAAAAATACCATTTAAATGATAATGTTAGTGAAACAAATTAGTTTATAGTAGTTTTTACACAAATGCTTAAAAAATATTTGCTTTACATTTTTATTTACTCTTTTTAAATAGTTGCAATTGGGTTTATATACTAAAAATATTATCATTCCTAAACTATATTGTGGTAGAATTGTATCTGAAGTAGGTTCAGAAAAAAAACTAGGATAACTCAGATCTATGATGTGTACTTTAATATTATTGTTATATTTTTTGGTGTTTGATTAGTTTATTAGTTCGAATATACTGCAATATATGATTCCATTATATTTAATATTAATTAATCATAGTGATTATTAAAATGTGCTGATACAAATGTGATATTCGTTTCTTGTATTTCTCTATCATATTACAGTTAAACTAGTGTTTGGTTAAAATGTGTTTTGACTTATTTAGAACTTATATTTTTCGTCGTCGGCAGTTGGTGGAATTCTATTTTATATATATTTTTAAGTAACACTTGTAATTTTTTTCACAATACTCTTTGAAACACTTGTTGTTATGCTTTTGCCACTTAATTTTTTTATCTCCATTTTAAAATTGAGGATTTGGTTGATAGTTCTAGTAAAAAGTTAAAAAGTGCATTATGGAAAAGTGCAAATATTTTTTAGATAAGTATATAATAACTAAATGAGTTTTATGGGACGTGTTTTAGATGAAAAAAAAAGAAAACAGTCAGAATTAATCGGTTGGCACCATATTAAACTTAGTAAAAATAAATGTGACTGCAGTAAGAAAATAATATTTAGTTTTGACAAATTGGTAGGAATTTTTGATAATTTTAAAGGTATGTGACTATTTAGAGCTTAGAATAAGGCATGGACTTAATCCCGTCGAAAGAAAATCAGTCGGAAAATGAAAATTTTAACAAGAATGCCCTAAGCATAAGCTGGGAGTATTCTTCGGACATAAAGGTGTCACGTTACGTAAAAAAATTTAACGCAAATTAACCAAAATCAGGATTTAAATTCTAATTAGTCATAAGTCACAAGTCGTCAATAAGTCATGTCAGGACTTAGGCAATGCGGTGGCCTCATTACTCAAGCTCATATAGTGAGATTTGGAGGCAACGAGGAAATACATGATACGCTAATTTCTTCATGACTATTTCATTTGTGCAATTTCACTGAACAAAATTGTACAAAATGCCACCAAAATTGACTAATTTCACTCAATATAGACACGAATTTCAATAATTTTAAAAAAACTTCGACCATTTTTTCACTCGATGACGCTAAAACCCAAAAGGAAATTTATAAGTCCACTATGCCATTATTTAATAAGAGTCGAATGAAAGAGGGAACCAACCTTTTAATTAATTCCTTTTTCGAATACTCGAAACGCATTTGAATTAATAAACCCTTTTTAACTGTAATATTTACTTAATAATAACACAAAGTTCTTAATATATTTTACTTGTTAACTTAATTTTATGGCTTTATTTGCATTTGTTCGGCGAATATGTGGTATATTGTATGGTGAAGATGGGACAAACTGTTTTAAATAAAAATATGAAACACGGTTAGCATGAATATTATTGAAACCTTCATTGCATACCTTTTTGTTAAAGATTTATTAAAAAAAATCTGGATCGATTCGTATGGTTTTCATTCTAGCATGATTCTAGCCTACTTTTTACCATCTCTGTTTTACATAAATTGCGATTACTGGACAAAAAATGTATATATTGTTACTTAGTCTTTACAAATTAGTACTTCTAATTGTGCCTATTCATTCTAAATATTTAACTAAAATAGTAACAAAACATAAAAGTCAGAGAAAAAAGTTTTTTTAGGTATCTTTACGGCCATATCCCCGAAGAGATAGGCAGAGGCACAACCGCCCTGGTTGGAGGCACACCCACGTAGTCGTGAGACACTAAGTCCCACAATGATAGGTGGCAACCGGGCACATATCCAATCTCGGGCAACGTTATTTTATTAGAAAATTTAAAATAAATGTACATTTTCTAAGTATTGTTTTTTGTTGCCCGACCTGGGGATCAAACCCGGGACCTCAAGTAATCAAATCAGACGCCGGACCGCTAGGCCACAGAGGCGATGTTTTTTTATGTGATAAAACACAGCTCTGCTGGATGGGTTGTTCATCCTGCCATGAACGCTTAAAGGAGTATTATTTTCATGTTGCTAAATGTCTGCATATGTAAGCAACCTCATGGCATTACCTCATAAAGTTGTCTTTCTCCTATGACGATTAGTATTATTGAAATGGTATTGTTTAAAATTGTTTATGGTATCCCTCTCCCCACGACGGTTAGAGATAACCGTGCTCTATAGACACCATAGATGTTGTAGGTGCGTTCGCTGTAATGTATCCTCTACTTAACCGTCCAAGCCGGTATATTATGACACTTATCATTTTGGCGGCAAGAGTAGACAAGGCACGGTACCACCAGTGCTATTGTTAGTAATAACACATTTGACCTTTCCTCGCCATTTACAAGTTGAATGGTAAAATGGCCAGTAGTCTTTTATACACTGAAAATCTGGACCGCACACACCAAAACGATTTTGATATTCCTTACTAACTTAAGTTCAATGGAAGGCGCGGATATGGATACCAGTTGAGAGCGATAAACGACGCCCGGCAAGCGACATTAAATTTTTTACAATCTTGGTTATAATTTATTATTTTTTACGTTTCTGGGTGCGTATTTTGAGTTTCTAGTTGAAATATCATTGCCCAATTTGAGAAAACACGCTGTATATAATAACTAGCTGTTCCGGCGAACTTAGTGCATGCAGTTTCTTAAAACAATTTTTGACATAAGCATTTTAAATGGTTGTTATAGTATTTACACTTAAGACATATTAAAAAATGAAATGACATTATTTCCCTATGCTGGTCTTGTCCTTCGTGCAGAATAGACCATGTGCCGCTATACCTGGCAGCACGTTACAGCCGTGTATCTATATATTAATACGTGACGCTAAAACTTTGGGACCCCCTTTTTACGAAAATCGCGCGGACGCAAGGAGCATAAAATTTTATTTTATTTGTAGGAGAAGTGCAGAACGCTAATATTTTTCAATAATAATGCTTATAAAGTAAATTAAATCAATAAATAAAACATTACCAACACCACCAAGCATACACACACAA
>NJDC01000813.1:0-15132 GCA_002245475.1 Calephelis virginiensis | reverse complement strand
TTATTTTATTAGAAAATTTAAAATAAATGTACATTTTCTAAGTATTGTTTTTTGTTGCCCGACCTGGGGATCAAACCCGGGACCTCAAGTAATCAAATCAGACGCCGGATCGCTAGACCAGAGGCGATGTTTTTTTATGTGATAAAACACAGCTCTGCTAGGTGGATGGGTGGTTCATCCTGCCATGAACGCGAGTATTATTTTCATGTTGCTAAATGTCTGCATATATGTATAAGCAACCTCATGGCATTACCTCATAAAGTCTTTCTCCTATGATGATTAGTATTATTGAAATGGTATTATTTAAAAACTTCTGGTATCCCTCTCCCCACGACGGTTAGAGATAACCGTGATCTATAAACACCATAGATGTTGTAGGTGCGTTCGCTGTAATGTATCCTCTACTTTACCGTCCAAACCGGTATATTATGACACATCATTTTGGAGGCAAGAGTAGACAGGGCACGGAACCACCAGTGCTATTGTTAGTAATAACACATTTGACCTTTCCTCGTCATTTACAAGTTGAATGGTAAGATAGCAAGTAGTCTTATACACAGAAGATCTGGACCAACACCAAAACGTTTTTCCTTACTAACTGTTCAATGGAAGGCGAGGATATGGATATCAGTTGAGAGCGATAAACGACGCCCGGCAAGCGACATTAACTTTTTTAAATTGTTGGTTATAATTTATTATTTTTTACGTTTCTGGAAACGAAACTCAAAATACGTACTATTTTGAGTTTCTAGTTGAAATATCATTGCCCAATTTTAGAAAACACGCTGTATATAATAACTAGCTGTTCCGGCGAACTTCGTGCATGCAGTTTCTTAAAACAATGGTTATTATAGTATTTACACTTAAGACTTGTTAATAGGCCTAACATACCGGCCACAGGACAGCAACCCATATATTACATCTAAGTATGTTTTAGGCTCCATTTCATAGTTTACTATCGTTTTAGTAACACAATAATACTTCGATGTTGTTGAAAACATCAATGTTCCAAAGCTAACAACGTCGGTAAATAAGTTTCAATTTTCTGAGAAACGAAAGCTATGGCCATTATTAAATGCGAATTTTATCTAAAATGATGAAATCATTTATGATATTACACAGAATTGTGTAGCTACCGGATAGTATTACCGATGTAATCGGTAAGAAAGGAATTGAAAATTTCGCAGCAAAAGTTGCATCTTCGGTAGCTCAAATGGTTAGAGTATTCGTCAGCGGAAGATGAAAGGATGCAGGTTAAAATCCTGTTCAAGGAGAATTTTCCTTTCTTTAAAATTTGTGAAAAATGAGTTTGGTCAGCAGTTTCGAAAAATTCGTTAACCAACAGAAAATTACCATGATGTTTTTTTAGCAGCTGTGTGAGATTATCATGTTATAGTAATTTATTACCTTTTTTATTTCTGCCGTAATAACGTCAATGCTTGTCTGACTATTGTAGTTGATATCTTAAGTAATTATCTAACGATCGCACTCAGAGACATCTATTAACATTTAATTTATCATTAAAACATAGTTTTGTATAGTAAATATTTGACAAAATTACTGATTAAAAGATAATTTACGTCTCATGATCAGGTCGTTAGTATCTTCGGCTAATCGTAGGTATGTCATGTTAGTTGTACGGCACAACAACTTGTATCTCTACCGGAAATGGCCTTCAATATTCTTTTTTTATGATATTAGAAAACAAATAAACGTCTGCATTTCTTGGTAAGAAATCACCGTTTAGTGACACCAAAGGTGGTAATGCTGCGTTGCCAACCCAAGATCGGGATGTTAGGCTAGGAGTAAAAGCAAGTTTAGCGGCTACCTTACCCTCCGAACCAGAACACGCCAATGGCAAGCACTGACGTTATGGCGGCAGAAAAAGGTAAGGCGGTGGTATCAATCCGGGCGAGTCGCTGCTAAACTCTACCACCTAGTAAATTCAGTTTATAAATTCACTCGAGAGACATAACATCATCGTCGTATCAGGTTATTCTTGTTATATATGTAGCTAAAAAATCCGTCTGTTTGTTTTCCTTCCAAAAATTTAACGTTTTAACTTGAGTATCACAAGGGCTTTTATAGCAATAATTAAACATCCATTCTATGCAGGAATTAATAAATGTATATAAATATACTAGCTGTTCTGCTACTTTTTAATGTGATTTTATTAAAAAAATTTGGGGTGAGACACCCTTGTCACTTAGGGTTATGCAAAGTAGATGTTGGCCGATTCTCAGACCTACTCAATATGCTTACAAAATTTTACGAAAATCGGTCGAGCTGTTTCGGAGGAGTTTAATCACGCACACAGTGATACGAGAATTTTATATATTAGATTAAAGTCGCCTCAGTGGTCTAGCGGTTCAGTTGTTGGACTTGACTGCTTGAGGTCCCGGGTTCGAATCATCGGGCAACTATTGGGTTTTTAAAATTTTCTATAAAAAAATGTTGCTCGTGATTGGTAATGTGCGCGGTTGGCGATAGGCTTGCCACCTATCGCATTGTGGGACTTAGTATCTTCGGCTAGTCGTGGGTGCCCTGTACGGATGGATCAACTTTGCTAATTCTTTTTTATCGTTTTACTTATTGACAGGAGAAGGTTCTTATATATATAGAAAAAATATTGCGTGCCTACGTTGGGATACAAACCCACTGTCACGGTTTGTGATGGAGTAAAGTTAGTGATCGTTATCCGCTCGACTGACGAGGCGGTTAAATTTTTTTTTTTTAAAAAGCAACTATCTCTGGCGCTTTTACTGGAGACATCGTGTTGGCGACACAAGCGTGACATCTAGTCGCAGAATTATCAATGTAGTAAACTTGCTACATATAAAGTAATTTGTAGTTTTGTATTAGACTTATTTCGCTGCTGCTGGCCAGAATGGACGCGCTTCTTGCTAGTCTCGTCGCTCTGATGGCATTACGCGCCACTTTGCTGAGAGTCTTCTCAAAAGCGGCAATACTTACTATACTCACCATAACGCTCTTCTTCTATAGATATAGGAAGAGAATTTATTTAATTTTGAAAACTTTGCCAAGGGATCTCAAGTAAGTACATATAATAAGGCTTATTTTTTAAAAATAGGCCATTATTGAATGTAGGTGTAAACATTTGATTTATTACTATCTGCCTACCATACAGGAGAAACTTGGCGTGAAGATATGGATTTCTATGAAAGATTATTTGTACGTTCCAATGTTTCTTTACATTCTGGTTTTCAGGTTATTTGGTCACTTTATATTGGATATTATGTCTGTAATTTCTAAACTACAAAATTGTCAAAAAATTACGGGACTTTATACAGCAGACTATAAAGGGCAGTTATATACTAGAAATTTAAAAAAATGAATGAAATCGGACTACTCGTAATGGAATATAGTCCATTTTACATTTTGACTTAAATACCTCTCCTTTCATATTATCCGTCTTCGAAATGTTAAAGGGCCTGGGCAGACTTATTTGGTTATGATCGGTCCAGTAGATTCGACTTGAATTGCGGTCATGATATACCTCGGTAGCAGACAAACAAAAACGCTAAAAATTTTCACTCTTCTGTAGTTTTATTATGAGTTAAGTACGGTTTACAAATACCACTTTGGTTTTTCAAATAATTTATTTTAACTAAAGTATTTAAAGTTTGTTAAACCAATTTTTTTGTTATTTTTCGGGGATGGGCGTGAAGATACTTTTACAAATATTAAATGATTCTCTGTGGTCTAGCGGTTTAGTTGTTGGACTTGACTGCATGAGGTCCCGGGTTCAAATCCCGGGTCGCCGAAGACACTAATGCCCGATTTCACCAAGAGCCCCTATATTTAGGGGACCTTTTAAAGTGTTTTAGGGGACGGTTTTATGTTGAAACCGTCCCGTAAGTAACGTTAAAAGGTCCCCTAAAGTAAAGGGGCTCTTGGTGAAATCGGGCATAAGTCCCACAATGTGATAGGTGGCAAGCCTATCGCCAACCGGGCACATTTCCAATCCGACCAAAATTTTTTTTAAATTAGAAAATTGGAAAAATCCAATTTTCTTTTTGTTGGCCGACCCGGGATTCGAACCCGGGACCTCATGCAGTCAAGTCCAACACCCGGACCGCTAGACCACAGAGGCGATAACAAAAAGAAAATTGGGTTTTTCCAATTTTCTTATAAAAAAATGTTGCTCGGGATAGGATATGTGCCCGGTTGGCGATAGGCTTGCCACCTATCACATTGTGGAACTTAGTATCTTCGGCTAGTCGTGGGTGCCCTGGTTGTTCCTCTGCCTACCTCTTCGGGGATATGGGCGTGAAGATACTTTTTTTAAGTTGTTATTTTGTCTACCTTTTGTACCTGTTACCTGTGAACGGGCCGCCTAATCAAACTAGTTAGTACACACACACTCTTAAACACATAGAAGAGTGTCTATACCGTAAAAATCGTTACTTCAAAAATAAGTAACGTCTAGGGGCCCTGGGGTTTTACTCTATGTTACAAAGTTATTACAAAGCTGTTACAAAGCCTGTCATCGTTACCAACGCTACGAAAAATCTGTTTTGTTACGCTCGCTGACCGCATTCGTAACAGCGGCAGTGAGATCCAAGAAAGAGAGGGATTGAAAGAAGGTGTTGTTAAAATAAGAAAGGACATGCTCCGCGGGTTGGTCATATAGAAAGAATGTCTGATGAAAAATTGAAAAAGCAGATACACAATGTGAATGTGGATGTATGTAGGTACCTGGGGAGACCTAGGTCGACATTCCACGATCAAATCGCTTAGGTGTTATCCGAAGGTGGTGTCAAGAGTCTCCGGACTCAGCGTGAAAATGTGTATGTATGTATTATGGTATGAAATACTCAATTCATTTGACATTTTCAATCGTCGGCGCGACGTGGCTAGGCACTTGATACTATCTGCCTACACTGCTAGGGACTTGTCTATAGCATTTGTGATGCCTATAGGCCACACCCTACAGTTGTATCTTATTATCAGGAGAGTTTTGTTCTTATCTGTCTAATAAGATCATAAAAGTGGATTTTGAATTGTAGGCAACTAATATTGAATAAATTATGATGTATCAACGAGGTATTAATTGGAATTTACTTAATTTAGAATAAATGTTTGAACAGATATCGAAGAAGGTTGTGTCAGTTTTATTGTCATCTTCAGCGCCATAGCATTAAGCTTCGGTTGTTTTTCGAGTTTGGGCGTGGGCTTCAAGAGTCCGCTTTCTTACTCTTGTCCCTTTGATCTCCGGTACCTTCAATTGTTAGTACATATACATATCCAGTTCTACAAAAGCTAGTCTGCGTTTCTTATTAAAACCTCTTTTATCAGTCTAATGAATTAATGGCTATTAATATTTACATTGGCCATAACCACAATGTGCTATTATTATTTATTAACACACAGCTATTATTTTATCTGTGACATTGATCTAGTGTAAGCTTAGATGATTCTGTGTGAAACTACTAGTCTGTGTGCGTGTAGTGAGTGCATGTTTGTCTGTGTTATAAAAGTGCGAAATGTATCTTTTTATTTTACATCCTACCCATTTATCTTTAAATGAATACAAACTTATTCCTATAACTGCTGTCACAATAACAGTGTTAGGCACTGTCGTCGTCCAAACCATAGTATAGGATAGCCGGAACACTTATATAGTAGACCTATAATATGTATAATATCTATGGTATCTATAGGTTCCGGTAGTTTACCATCAAGAGATTATTGTGCTTGTTCGCTGTCTTCAGGAAAACGAAATTAACACAACAGAAATAAGCAACGCCTAGTGTTGGCCAACCAGTAGCGTTACTTTCGAAGCTCGATTCATGCAATATTGGAAATTGGCATCAAGTATGTCTTTTTAGGTACTCTTGAACACAATGTTGTCATACTTCGCCAACAAACATTTAGCTCATGGTAAACAATAAATTATTTTATCAGCTACGTTAAATTTATTTGTAGCTTAATGTTAATAATCCGCTAAATGTTTAAAAGTACCTCAAAAGACATACTATACGATTCCAATTTCCAATTGGCATAATACCGAGTTTCAAGAGTAACCGTACAGGTTTTTAATACCATTTTTTTATGTTATTGGAAGGCAAACAAGCAGACGGATTTCTTACCATCAGGTTTTAGGATGTTAGGCCTCGAGCCAAAGTAAGTTTACCGGCTACCTTACCCTCCAAATCGGAACACGTCATGATGTTATGGCGACAGGATTAGGTAAGGCGGTGGTACCAAACCGTACCAATAATTAAAAGGTATTATAAATTTGTACCGAATGTACACTGTTCTTTTTGAGGTAACCACCCTAAATATGACCCTAATAATCAATCGAACTAAAGGACTTTTAACATATAATTTAAGATAAAACATCTAGTAAAAATCTGTATATAAGTATATAATATATAAGTATGGAAATAAATCCCCATTTCATCGCATCACGTCTGAACAGATGGACCACTTTTGCTAATTCTGTTTTTATTGCATTGTTTATTGCCGGGAAAATTGCAGGAATAGTGAGAAAAAGCACACATTTTTTTCCTTACATACTGTTAGTAGTTGTTAATGTCAAGCGATACGGAGTTGGACAGATCGGCTCGTAAATAATTAAATATCCCTGAACAATTTACACAAATTGAAATTAACCCAAAAGTAAGCAATTTAGATGCTTGTGTTATGGGTGTTAGTCAACGATACGAATGTACATAGACCGCCTCGTTGGTCGAGTGGCTACCGTACACGCCTAACTACATCGACCGACGGAGAAGCTCGGGTTCGATTCCCGACGGGGGCAGACGTTTGTGTAACAAACATTTAGATGTCTGCATTTCCGGGTCTGGGTGCTTATTAAATTTATTCTTGTATCTACTTAAGTATTTCTATGTATTAGTATCGTTGACTAACACCTATAACACAAGCATAATTTGGGGTTAGATTCAATTCGTGTAACTTGTCCAGGAATATTTATTTATTGTTATTTATAGGAATACATAATATGTATGTACTCGTACCAGAATAAATTTAATAGATACTCAGATCTAGTAATGCAGACATTAAAATGTGCATTACACTAATGTAATTCCCTTCGGGAATCGAACGTAAGCCTCGTGGTTAGTAGGTAGAGCAAGAGGTGTATGCTCATCCGTCTACGAACAGTGGTCTTAAATCTTTCGAAATATGTGTGAAAGGAAGTAACAAAATATTTTATTACATCGATGTAAAATACTTACATTATGAAATTATTTTTTATTTTAATAATTTATTTTAAGTTTTAATGAATGGTAGAAAGGATTATCTCTGAGAATAATATACACATTAAAAATAATTTTATGCTATGACTAGCATACCCGGCGAACTTCGTACCTTCTAACATTTAATAACAGTTTTTATAGGATAAAATAAATTGTTTTATAGACTATTTCAAATAAAAATCTCAATAAAATACAAAACGTAATGTCTCACACAAACTTCCACCCCTGTTAAGTAGGATTAAATAGTTTTTTTAAATAGTAGTAAGGTTGATATTTATAACAAAGTTCAAAAGCCAGCTTAATGTGTTATGAGCTAGTCTGTACGAATCCTTATAATTTAAACTTTTCTCACTATTCCTGCAATTTTCCCGGTATTTTTCTTTATATGGTCCTTCTCCTGATAATAAACAATGCAATAAAAACAGAATTAGCAAAAATGGTCCATCTGTTCAGACGTAATGTGACGACCACGCGAAATGGGGATTTATTTCCATACTTATATATTATATGTATAAAGATATTTATTAGATTTTTTATCTTAAATTATATGCTAAAAGTCCTTTAGTTCGATTGATTATTAGGGTATATACCCTTTCTTGGCCTTCAAGGGACTTGCCTCGGAGATTGGTTTGATTGTTTTAATCTAACTGAGGATAAATAAACGATGTAGACGGCACATCATATAGTTTGGTACGGAAGTCTACATGTCATATAAAAAAGCAAAGAAAATTTCCTTTTTCTTAGTGTATCTCTTCCACAGACTAGTAAGAGAGCTACAGGTTCTTCATCTTGGTTTGGAACTTTTGGCGCGATAGTAATACAGGTAATATCAGAGTCTATACAGGGTAACTTTCAAAGGACGACTTTTGCGTCGGATAAATATTATAATCTGTACTTTGTTTCACAGATCAAAAATGCTATCGATTCCGAACCGTCTCTCAAATTTTAGCTGGTTCTTAAATGTAGCCCTGTAGTTATCATTAGTCCGCCGTGTGTGTTACGATCTTACAGAACAAGTATAAATTAAAGTTATAGCTGTTACATTATTAAAAATTCCCTGTGCTCACATCCGTATCGAGACAAAATTATAATATATTTTCTTTACTAATTTTAATTTTACTTCTAATTTTTAATTATTTCTAATTTTAAATGAACATAGATAATACTAAATTATTACAATTCTGTAACATATTTATGAAAAATATTCCTTTGACAATAAAATATAATAATAAAGCAATTGAAGAAATAGATAATATAAAATTTTTAGGTGTCATGTATGATAAATATTGTAAATTGAAGTCACATGTGAATATGGTTTGTGCTAAGGATAGATTCATATACACTATTAGGCGGTTACGACAAATAGCATCAAAAGAAACAGCCATTAGCGCATACCTTGGTTACGTATCATCTGTTCTCTCGTATGGTTTAATAATATGGGGTAATTCGTTGGACATGAATGAGGCTTTTAAAATACAAAAAAAATGTATAAGATCAATATGTAAAGCGAAGCCTCTTGATAGCTGTAATTCATTATTTAAAGAAAATAATATCCTAACACTCCCAAGTTTATATACATATAAGGGATATGTCTGTGTTTGTTAAAAAGAGTCCTCACCTTTTTAAATTGAATGCAGAAGGTACACAAAGGTCTAATAGACGCGTAAAATTATACATATCTAAAGGTAATATTTAACTTTTTCAAAAAAATGTACATTATATGGCAGTAAAAATTTATAACTAAATACCCGACAATATTAAAAACCTGCCACTTATAAAATTCAAGACAAAACTCACAAAGGCTCAATGAAAAATGTTTTTACGATATTAAAGATTTTTTTTCCAAATAAAATGTTATTTATAGCTTTAATTTTGTGTGTTGTTGGTAGGTCTTTTTTCAAATTATAAAAATGTGTGTGAATTTAATTTATTTGACCAATTGACCATAATTTTATAAATAATTTTAATTCGACATAATTACGATACAATACGATACGAGTTTTTATATATATATACTAGCTGCCTGTTCCGGCTTCGCTCGGATGGTACTTTTTATCATAAATTGAGATGTAAGCTATCCTATCTTTCAAGTTGAATCAAACTGCACACGTTGTGCAAATTTTATTGAAATCTGTTAAGTAGTTTAGGAGTCCATCGCGAACAAACAACGTGACACGTAATTTAAATATATTAAGATTACACTTATACGAATTTAAGAATCATAATTTGCATGCTAGATCATAGCAAAATAGGTATAGATCTGTATTTAACTAATAAGACCTGAATTGTCAGCCTATTATTTGAAAATAAAGAAATATTATTATTATTACGTAATAATGGCAATGAAAATGAAATGAAAATGAAATTTATTTATTTGTTAACACACGTGGTGTTAGAAGCTGTTACAAAAGATATTTCTTAATACCATCATACCTATTCTACCACATTGTGGTGTGCAAATATTTTTAAAATGATACAAATTTATTATTTAGATACACAATATATGTTTTAATATTTGAAAAAAAAATATGATTACGTTTAACCCTAACTTCCATAAGCTACCACCGTTTCCAAACCTGCCCAGTCAGGAGAAGAAACGGCAAAACAAATTCCCCGGCAACCAGGATTAACCCTATCTACCAGAAACTGCCAAACCATAATCGAAAGCACAATTGGTAAAAAATGTTAATTAAGTCTTGTTTCAAATTTTGAATAAGATACAATAAAATTGTTTTCACGTTGGTCTAGCTGTTCGTTGTCGGACTTAACTTGTTGGGGTTGCGGGTTCGATCCTCGAGTCGGGCAACGAAAATTGAGAAAACGTGTATTTTAATTTTCTGATAAAATAACTTTGCCCGGGATTGCATATGTGCCCGGCTGGCGATAGGATTGCTACCTATCACATTTACCTGGTGTCTTTATGCTAGTTGTGGGTGCTCTGGTTGTGCCTCTGTACGTAACTTCTCTTCTTTGGAGGTATGAGCGTGAAGATATATCAAAATTTACAGCAACTTTTAAATGATAGACTCACTATCTGATTGTTTGTTTGGTCTATATAAGGCGCAATCGAGGCGGCGGCAAGTCACTCGTGTGTCGTCGTTTGTACGGTACGGTCAAATTCCTGAGGATGTCTCGGTGTCGAGTGCTTCGACAAAGTTGGCGAAGGACGTGACAAATGTTTTTGTTTCCCGTGTTCAGACTATATTTGTATTCTGGTCGCGAGGGCAGGAGGTGGGAACTTTAGGTAGGGTTGTCACAGGTAAAGAACGTTACAATTTATATTGTTTCCCGAGCTCTTCCTATATTCGTGTTCTGGTCGCGGAGGTGGGTGGTGGGAACGTCAGTTAGGTTTGTCACATTCTGTGTCGTTTGGAGGATTATTTGCCACAACAGTTACACTGCTTACGCAGAATTAGCAAAATAAAGGCTTATTTTACATCTATTTGCCTGATTCTAAGAAACACATAAATAAATAAAATTTAAAACATTTTAGTGCTTTTGAAATAATTTATTAAACATAATAACACATACCTATGTAAATAGTAGACATAAATAATGTAATAAAATAATGATATGACTTTAATACAAATGTGATATAATATATTATCAAAAGTTTGATATAATTACATCTTGTAAGATTGTGTGATATGTGATATTTATATCCCTTTGAATAACATGTTAGGATATAATGATATTTATAAGAAACTAGCAGCCTGTACGAGCTTCGCACGAGTGGTCAAACTTCTATGCTGTCATACATATAATCTCTTAAATCACTGGATCTGTTAAAAGAAACCGCATCAAAATCCGTTGCGTAGTTTCACAACGGATACACCTACCTATTACATTAACCTACCTACCTAAGGAACCTACATATTAATTTAAATTGGGCAGGAACCTGCTACGTATAAGAGATATGACTAAAGGTTCTAGGTGAAACAATACATACTCACTAGCTGATCCGGCACACGTTGTTCTGCTATATTTTTAATGTGATTTTAGTAAAAAAATTGGGGTGAGTTACCATTATCACTTAGGGGTATGAAAAATTGATGTTGGCCGATTGTCAGACCCACTCAATTTGCTCACAAAATTTCATGAGAATCGGTCAAGCCGTTTCGGAGGAGTTACGGTACGAACAATGTGACACGAGAATTTTATATATAAGACAACATATAATTGAAAATTTTACGTCTTTAACATTTTAAAGTCTTTTAAGTACCTATAGATTTGACATACAAATACGTAGGTCACACTATAAGTTTAGCGTGACTTCAAAAAAACAAAAAGTTATGACCAAAAATATTATGTTTATTTCTTTTCAAAATAATCTTTTATCTTTACATTTTAAAAATTTTTTCATGCGTTCGAACCATTTTTTTTAAACAGTAGGACTACAGATCTAAAGACATGTTTTCTACGTGCTGATTGAACGCTATCACTGCCTCTTCGGAGTTGGTAAAAGTAAAACTTCTCATCAAATCTTTGATTTTGGGGAAAATACAGAAATCACAAGGTGCTAGGTCGGGGATATGCGCAGGATGAGTGAGGAGATGTACTTTTACGGAAGCTAAAAACGACTTGGTTTTGTTAGCCGTGTGTGAAGAAGCGTTATCATTGTATAAGAGAATGAGGCTTTTGGGTGGTCTGGGTAAAAAAATGGTAGAATACCACTCGGCATCAATACTCTTTTGATCTTCAAGTGGAATTGTACAGATGGGACCCGTAGCTGAGAGAAAAAACACGATATTTTTTTTATCAACGTTTCTCGCCTGTCTCACTTTTGTTGGCCTGTTCTCATTTTCAAACACCCATTCACAAGATTGCTGTTTTTTTCGGTTTCAAAACATTAAATCCACGTTAAGTCTCCTGTAACAACGTCATAAATAGCATTAGAATGTCCGTGGTCATTCTTCAGTTCTCTCCAAAAGCATTTTGAAGACGAGCGGCACAGTCTTGCGGAGAAAGAGAACTTTTAAAATCATAAAAAATCATCGCTCTAAAATCTTTTCGAATTGATTTCATTTTCGTTGCGTACGTAGAAATTTGATGTGTGATAAAGAAACAATTGACAAATTATTTCCCGCCAACTATTTTTTTTACTACTAAGAAGGTTGCAACGTTTCAAAAATATAACATTCGAAATTTAAATAGTTCCGATTAGCTAGAAGTGCAAAACTTTCAGTGTGCCCCGTGTAGGTTAGAGTAGGTAAAGCTATTGTCCATGACATATTACAAGGGCAAAAATACCTACCACGTATTGGAAACTACTGTTCTTGAAAACATTGTAACGTATCAGCTATAGGATTCGACACTCTCTGTCTTCCGCGTAAGGGACTTGGCGTAAAGTTATGTATGTATATGTAATATATATTTTTTTATCTTAGATTATTATGGCGTTACAAAATTGTCCTGATGCTGCAATTAAAAGCTTATGCTCGTCAGGACTGCACCGTCGCGGAACTATTTACAAGGCGAGCGGAAATGCAACCAGATGCACCCTGCTTTATTATGGTTGGGGACCGCACCTGGACTTATAGAGAGGTAAATGTTGAGCTAAAAATGTAGGTATCTTCACACTGTCATTCAAGAAGAGGTAGGTAGAGGTTAGAGGTACAACCAGGATACCCAGAAATAGCCGAAGTTACTAAGTCCTATAATGTGATGGCAAACTTAAATGTTGATGTTATGTTTATAATCTTGTATTTTCAATAAAGTAGCTGGTTCTCCTCTGCAAGCCAAGGTCATCAAGTCTTCACTTGCAGTTATAAGAAATACCGAATAACGATACAAAAAGTGTCTTCACGCCCATATCCCAGAATAGCTAGGCAGAGGCGCAACAAGGGCACCCACGACTAGCCGAAGACACAAAGTCCCACAATTTGATAGGTGGCAAGCCTATCGCCAACCGGGCACATATCCAATCCCAAACAACATTCTTTTTATTAGAAAATTGGAAATACCACATTTTCTTTTTGTTGCCCGTCCCGAGATTCGAACCCGGGACCTCGTGGAGTCATGTCCAACACTTGGACCGCTAGACCACAAAGGATAGTTAGTAAATTAAACTTACTTAGAATTGGGTACAATAGCCGCTTTGGGCATTCCTGTCGTACCAGACGTGTATAAATACAGTAGGGTATCGTTGTAGTGCAACTTTTCTGTAACCTCTGGATAGTCCGAGGGCTGCTTGCATATCTCAGCACCGAGATCTATAACCCCTGTTCTACATTCACCGTCCAGTTGGAACTGTTTCAAGTCAGCAGGTAACTGGTCGTTAATATCGGCGATGGCTGCAACAAAATATGGAATATATTCACATTAGCGGATAATAGTCACAGTATCTTTGACCAACACCCAACACAAGCATATAATTTGCTGACTTTGGGGTTAGATTCAATTTGTGTAACTTGTCCAGGAATATTTATTCATTTAAAGCGCTAGTTGAAAAACTCGACAAGGTATAACTTTTGGTTTCAGACATGACTTTTTCTTAGAAATGTTACGTTAACAGTTAGATTATTTTCTGTACAGAGGAGCTTTGTGACTGTACATTTATTATTATGTACTAATTCATAAATTATAAAATTACCAAATGCATCTACATTTGAGGCGCTCAAAAAAAGGAGGATGTTGTTAACTCTACAGCTTATTTCTTTTTAGTTTTTGTATGCTTGTTACGTAATTACTCAGCTAATAGCCAAACGATTTTGGGCTTTTATTTTAAAAGTAAGATCGAGACTCTTAGGTGGTCCCTTATTAATTTTATCATGATCTGATAAAGTGGTTTTGGAGTTGTAGCTTAAGAACTACTTATAGGATGTTCATAAAATGTATGTAGTAAATAATAACAAATCTGATAAATCGACAGAAATAGAGAAAGATTCATCACGTACATGAAGATCATGCTATTGTAGTCTAATCTAACTTTTACTAATTCTGTTATTTTTATTAATACTATAAATGCGAAAGTTTGTTAGTATGTATGTATGGATGTTTGTTACTCTTTCACGTTTGAATGTCTGAATGGATTTGTCTGAAATTTGGAACACAGATAGATTAGGACCTAGATTAACATATAGGCTACTTTTGATCGCGATTGCAAAACGGGTTCCTGTGAAAACGCGAGTGAAGTCGCAGACAACAGCTTAATGTGCACTAAAAAATACAAGCGTAAATGAAACGATGCACAAAGGTAGCTTTATTATCCAAATAACGAAGTCTTCATCTCAAGCATTATAAGACATTGTGCTATCATGCTCAAAGCTATGCGCCCATAACTACGGGTAAATACGTACATATCTTCACACCAAGTCCTGTGTGGTGTAGACAAAGAGTATTGAGTGACAAAAATCCGGATCCTTGTGATCAGAGATATGGGTGTGAAGATACTTTACTTTACTCTTCATAACTCTTGTTTTTTTTAAATGAAATGAAAATTATTTATTTGCGGAATATTTCAGAATACAACATATTCTACCACATTGTTGTGTGCAAATATTTA
The DNA here is from genome assembly GCA_002245475.1 of Calephelis virginiensis. Classification (NCBI taxonomy): domain Eukaryota; kingdom Metazoa; phylum Arthropoda; class Insecta; order Lepidoptera; family Riodinidae; genus Calephelis; species Calephelis virginiensis. The sequence goes on along the minus strand of NJDC01000813.1, from coordinate 384 downwards.
GTTAATTTTAAGAAGTTACATATTTCTATAAAAAATTACATTTAAATCACAGCCCTTATTTACATTTTATTAAACATTTTATTTATTTATGAACATAAGTTTCATAATTTATTATACATTAATTTAAAGGTAGATTAATTTTTAGTCCTATGTACGGTATACACGGATTACGGACGTACCGGATTGTTCTTACAAAAAAGACGGTAACAGAGACTGTTGACAACCACCCTCGGATGATATCCGAGCGATTTGATCGTGGAATGTCAACCTAGATGTATTGCAGGCAAACTAGAAATACTTAGGTACTTAACTGGCAAATATTATACATTAACGTTGTATTATAATACATATATCATACATAATACATATATATTCTATCCTATA
>NJDC01000811.1:858887-899873 GCA_002245475.1 Calephelis virginiensis | reverse complement strand
TGACGCGAATTTAGAAGTTTTTACCCATTTCAAAAGAGTGCGCAACGCCGCCAAAGTAGTTTTCACCTCAAAAAACTTTATGAACAATTAATTTCAAAAATAGAGACGTCAATGCTCGTAACAAAAATGTATGTGACTAACCCGAGCCTAGTGGATGATAAGTGAAGTTAGGAGTGCCCACTTTCCACTTGATCAGAAAGATGGTAAATCTTAAACCTTTAAATGAGCCATTCTTGTATATATATAATAGGAATCTCGGAAGCGGCTCCAACGTTTTTCATGAAATTAGTATGTAGGGGTTTCGGGGGTGATAAATTACCTGTAAATGATAAATTCCTCGTGTTGGTCCGGGCTCGTTGCACAAAAGACCATCTTCCTTACTGCCAGGCAGCTCGTAAATGGCGAACATAGGCTTACCGTCACTAGCACCGTGACATCTAACTAGGTGGCAGAGTTTCGCAGCGACTCGCCCGGATTGGTACCACCGCCTTAACTATTCCTACCGCCATAACGTCATGACGTGTTCTGGTTCGGAGCTTAAGGTAGTCGGTAAACTTACTTTTGCCTCGGTACGTTGCCTCAGGTTGGCAACGTACCATTACCACCTTTGGTGTCACTAGGCGGCGTGAATTTCTTACCATCAGGAAATCCACCTGCTTATTTATTGGTCGAGGGTTTAGCTTACAAGCACTGACTACGCCGATCAACTGAGAGGAGAGGGTTAGATTCCCGATTGGCATTTGTGTAATGAACTTCGGTGTCTGTATTGTAGAGTGTGGGTGTATCTATTTAAGTATTAATATAGTTGAATACTCGCCTCTGTGGTCTAGTGGCCCGGCGTTGAAGTTGACTCTTTGAGGTCCCGGGTTCGATTTCCGGGTCGGACAACAAAAAATAGAAAAAAGGGTATTTTCAATTCTCTAATAAAAATAACGTTGCCCGGGATTGGACCACCCCTTGCCACCTATCACATTGTACGACTTAGTGTCTTTGGCTAGTCGTGGTTGGCCTGGTTGTGCCTCTGCCTACCTCTTCAGGGATATGCGCGTAAAAATAAATATAAATCGTTGACTAATGTAATGCAAGCACAAAATTTTCTTACTTTTGTGTTAGGTTTGTATTTGCATAATTTGTCCAGGTAGACTGATTTCTTTTTTTAATATGATGTATCTAGTTTAAAGATGATTACTGTGTGTATGGTTGTAATCGTTAAATACTGAAAAATAGAAAGTAATTGACTATAAGTTCAAACAAAATTAATGACTAAGAAAATAACATTTTATTGTTGCGCTTTTTATAACACATTAGGACCTTACATATGACGTTGGCGTTTTGTCGTACTGACTACTGTCCACTTCAATCATGAAATGTTGCGTTATTTACAAGTACTTCGAAAAAAGCTCGAAGAGTTGATGCGTATGGTGGTTATGTCACAAAATTAAAAAAACTGCGTTTTTTGTTTCAACGTTTTCATTCTGGGAATTTCGACCTGCGGAACAAGCCCAGTGGACGGCTGGCCACCAAATTGGCAATAAAGAATTGAAGCATCCAGTCGACACTGAAGAATTGAAGCAGAAGTAAGCTATTGTGAAAGCAAATCCACTACAAACTACGTCCGAGTTAGATACGGTGCAAGTGATAAAACTGTTTTAATCCCTTTGAAGCAAATTGGTAACATAGGAAAACTTGACAAACGGGTTCCTTATGAATTGAGCGAAGCAAAGTTACATTAATTGACTAGCACAGTAATATAGGGTTTTCAAATCGAATCATTACCTGTTAAAGTGGATTTTCTACGATAATCAGAAGCGCTCATCGCAATGACTGGACCATGCCAATCCAACTGCAAATGTTGCCCCAAGCGATCCACCAAAAAAAACTTGGTTTTTGGGTGTTTCGCTTTTTTGCTAGTGCTAGTTTCGTACAGTTTTTTCAAATCTGACCAGACGATTACTGCAGAAGTCTATTGTCAAAAGACAAACTGTGTCAGAAAAGCTAGCAAAACAAGCGAAGCTGGTCAATTGCTCTTCGCCACTTTTTTACTTAAGGTACAAATTAACTACATATAAGATAGTAAAAGCGCATAGATAACAATGTTCATACTTTAATTAAATAAATGAATATACTATGTCCAAAAATATTCGACTTTTTGTCCTTCCGACATAAAACGTCAATTTGATATGTAAATACCTAATTGTAAATTAATTTATACTAATTGATATAACAATATGTATTCAATATAAATATATCCAAACAATAATAATAATAAATAATCTGTAGCAAAGTGGAGTAATAAGTAGATATCATATTATTATTCCGTTACCGAGCAATCATTTGGCTAAACTCTCACCTGTACTCAGCACCACCAATTTTGAACATAAATAAATATAACGTGTTCATAAAACAGTTATTTATTTCTTGTCTGTTTGTCTCAATTAATATACATACACACACACCTTCACGCCAAGTTCCTTACGGGGTTGGCAGAGCCAAACCTCACAATCCTTACAAACCTGCCTGGCTTCCTCCACATTCATAATACTTTTTACACAAACACGCCGGTTTTGGATACTCTTGACACCACTTTCGGCTAACATTCGAGCGATTTAATCGTGAAATGTCAACCTAGGTCTCCTAACTCCATCTACGTTCGCATTGTATATAAGTAACATATAAAATAATTATACCAATTTGAAACACTCTTATTACCTTTTTGAAGTTAAAACTTCCTTGGCGGCGTTGCGCAATTTTATTGGAATGGGTAAAAACTTCTAAACTCGCGTCAGGACACTTGACTTGATCGAAAATTCGACAGACGGCGCAGGGCGCTTGCGCGAATGTTCACGTTGTCATGTTTGTGTACGATAGCCCAATAAATAGATATTGTATTCTACCACAAAAATGATAGTACTTTCATACTCCCAAATAAAGCAATCGTGTAAAATTATTCCCTAATCATTCCAAAATATTAAAAAATGCACAACGTTAATATTCAAGTTTTCACTTCTGCCGGCTCTCCCGGAACCCGTGCAAACTTTCTTTTAATTATTAGTTTTTTGTTAAATAGAAGTGGCAAGAAACAAGAAACTATTACATGACTTGATAGAGAGCTACAAATTTATACTTATTGCAAAGACGGCTACGTATTTGCAATAGGTATAAAATTGAAACCAACGATACAAATACCTTTCGAACATCCATTCAATGCATTTAATGTTTCAGGAAATATGGAGAAACACGTGAGAAAAAAAGAAAAGGACAAGAAAAAGAACGAGGAAGGAAGAGAAAGGCAAAGCATACATGTAACGCCAGACCGTAATGTGTACGAGACGGTTTTTGACCCTTATTACTATCAGACTATGTCCAGAGAGGGATTTGATTCATTTACACGAGGTATATTTCCCAATAACGTCAATAAAGAAATTGCAAATTAAATGTTGTAAAATTCAAATAATATAAACAATAATAAATTACGTAATAAATTCAATAGCGTATTTTTCTTGTGGTATGAATTAGCAATCATTCTAAAAATATCGTTTATATTTGTCACTGCTTTCTAATTACAAATTATAGTATTTCTGGTAGTAAAGAAGTATATTTTGTTTATAAACAACAAAAGTAATTATTTAAGTGAGTTTACTTTGCCTAAACATTGTTTTTGATTTCTTTCTTTCCTTAGATTTTGGCATTCGCGTTAGCATTTTGCCATTAGTCAAGTAGAAATTTGCATCAAATTTACCAAAATCGGGATTCAATTATAATAAGTTATAAGTCGTCAATAAGTAATGTCTGGGCCTTGGGTAAAGCGGTGACCTCATTACTCAAGCTCATATATTGAGATTTGGCAGCAACGAAAAAAACTCTTTCAACGTCGCCAAAAACTTGTTGCTGATTTGCCAACTTATTAATATGAATCTCTACTTTAAGGATATTTTTTGGCATAAGCGTGAGCATCTGCCATTAGCAAAACAAATTATTTTGCATCAAATTTCATCCGATTTCGTTCAATCGCAATGAATTATTCAATTCACATTAAAGACTTACCATTTAATAAATTTAAAAAATGTATTAAGTTTAAGTTATATGGTAAGGATTATTATAAGATTTCAGAATATTTAGAAGACAGAAATTTTTGGGATTAATTGCTCGTCATACCAATCTCTACAAATTAATTGTAAATGTAATAAAGTTTTGTAAAATTAGATTTATAAGAAAAAATACAAGCCCGCTGAGTTTCTTTCACCGGATCCTCTCAGTGAGTGGCCGCGTTCTGATACGGTAGTAGTTTTTAGAATTATATAGACGCGTTACAAGAGTCTTTGTATAGATCTACGTAATTAAATCTATTTTGAATTTGAATACAATTGCTACTAGTTCAGGTTGGGATCTAAACTCATCGAGTGGAATTTGGCAGTATTGAGAACATACGCGATATACCAATTTCTTCCTGAGTATGTCACTTGTGCACTTTATGAGCAAAATTGCACAAAATGCTTACAAAATTAATTAAATAACTCTACATTCATATGGAATTCAACAATTTTGAAAAAATTCAGTCCATTTTTTTTCTTGATCCCTCCAAAATCAAATGCTTGAATTATTCTAGTAATTGTTAAAACCGATTAAGTTTTACAGTTTTGTTATAGGAACTACAAAGGATTTTTTTATGAGATAGGAAGTTAAACAAGTAGGCGAGTTTATTGATGGCAAAAAATAATCGTCGCCAATAAACACCACAGGTGGCAATGGCATATGAATAGGTGGTAATATAAATATCCTTGTACAAGTTACACAAAGAACAATGCCCATAATTGGCCTGAGAAATAGTTATCGTGAATACCAATGTGAGGTATCTCAAAAAATTGCTGATTTTTTGTTATTATAAAATCACTCATTAAATTTTTTTATTAAGTTTGAAACTGGGTGCATTTGATTTGCAAGTCTTGAAAAAATATTTAATATGTCATAGAATAGGCACTATAGAAAACAACTGTGATTAACTGTGGTCTGTTTGAAATGTTCTGTTACACGATTATTGTTACTTACCCATTACAGCCACCACGTACTGTTTTTTTTAATAGTGATTAATGATTAGTAACATAAATAATAAGCTTAAAAGTAATTTATAAGTAAATATACGATAATAGTAAATATACGAGTAATTTATAAGTAAATAATCGCCTCTGTGGTCTAGCGGTCCGGGTGTTGGACTTGACTGCATGAGGTCCCGGGTTCGAATCCCGGGTCGGCCAACACAAAGAAAATTGAATTTTTCCGATATTCTAATAAAAAAATGTTGGTCGGGATTGGAAATGTGCCCGGTTGGCGATAGGCTTGCCACCTATCACATTGTGGGACTTAGTATCTTCGGCTAGTCGTGGGTGTCCTGGTGGTGCCTCTGCCTACCTCTTCGGGGATATGGGCGTGAAGATATTTTTTTTTAAATATACGAATAATTGACCTACAAATACTTATTTTCAGTTGTATACCAAAAGAATTATAATTAAAAAATCATAACATAAAGAATAATATTCTGTGTGAAAATGATTTATAGGTTTGACAGTGTTGTCGCGTCGTGTCATACGAGATTAGTTTGACACTTTTGACAGACACAGATGTCAATTTGCACTTTTCAGTTTTTCGTGTGCTTTGGCTTCCTCTATACCACAGATTAATATATAATATATAGTAGTACTCTATACCGAAGAGTAAATTAACTATTTATAACGAAGGTCTAGACTGTGCGATCCCAGGTTTTTGTTTTTTTTTTATATTTTTTGCATTTCTCACGGACTCCGATACCCTCTTACGATTACTTTCGGCTTGTGTCACACGGATAGTAATTATTACTTTTCGATTGGATTGGAAACATCATTTTATGTAACTTTAAAAAAAATATAACCTCAACCGATTTTATATCCGACTTAAATGAGAAAAATTGAATTAATATTAATTTAAAGTAAACAATATTACGTTGAAAACAACAGTAGTGCTTCATATACAACACGTAAATAAAACATCATCTGACAGATTTTTCAATGTGTGAACGATGGGCATTGTTCTTTAATCTAACTCCACAGTAAGCATGCTTGTTTTATGGGTGTTAGTCAACGATATTAATACAAAGAAATAATTAAATAGATACCAGAATGAATTTAATTAACACTCAGACCAGGAAATGCAGACATCTAAATGTTCATCACACAAATGCCTGCCCCCGTCGGGAGTCGAACCCGAGCCTCGCGGTTGGTCGGTGTAGTTAGGCGTATATATATGCTAGCCACTCACGCAACGACCAACGAATTAATGAAGGATGTTCAAATTTTTGGGTGAGCCCTTTTGAGGAAAATGATAGCAGCGACCCCTGTGAAAGAATACGAAAGGAGGTTTTTCTTATGAAGTGAATGAAAACTTTACTGCGATCTGTTATGTCTAACCATGGTCACGGTGCTAGTGTCAATACTATTCCCACCTTTTACGAGCTGAAAGACAAGTCATTAAGCTTTTTTTATGGTAAGACAGCGAACAAAGATTTAACTTGCCAGATGGTGAAAAACAAACATGACCTATAGACACCATTATGCTGTAGGTGGAATACAGTCCTTTAGCTAAAGGCATAAGGTGCAAGTCTGCACCGTCCACTAGACTGGAATATGGCATTGTATTCGTCGCGGCATAATTAGGTTATGCGGTAGAATTCTACCCCTGCAAGTTGCTGCACTCTTCTACTTGAGAAAATAGTAAGATATATATCAATAATTACTTATATTTCACAGTGAGGCGTTCCAGTTACAAGTCGCCAAAACGTAACAAAAAGATGAACCAGAACAGGAATTTCCGTCACTCGATTACAGGAAGACCGGACTATATCCGGCCATTTTATGTGCAGCACATGGAAACTGCTCCTATAGGTCAGAATCAGCATTCGTTCCTTATTAATTTAAATTCAATAAAACTGCTTTTTAGCAACCGACTTCAATCTAAATCTTATGTATGAAAATAAATCCGCTATTTCCTTGAGATTCCATCATCAAAATCTGATTTGCAAAAATTCTCGGATATACACTCTTACACCTAAATAAAAAAGTGGTAAAGTACCAGAGGAACTGAAGGGTTGAAGGGTTTTACAGCAGCAAATAGCAATCATCATATTATAAGTAAATGATCTTTCAGTTCTTTCATTTCAAATTTTCGCGATTTTAAACTACACAGCGCCATCTCTTTTCTATATATACATTTATTATAACATCGTATCACATTGTGGGACTTAGTGTCTTTGACTATTCGAAGGTGCCCTGGTTGTGCACCTCTTTGGGGATTCGAACGTGAAGATATATTTAATTGCTTACTCAGACGATATGATATTCAAATAATTTTGACATTGTGCAGTTTTACAAAAAGAAATAATTGTCCACAGGTTCCATGAGACGACACCGCAGCCAAAGAAATGAAATGATGGAATTGTTGGCTTCGCTGGACATGCCCTTGCCAAGGCCAATTTATGATGTTTCCGACCATTTGGAAATATCGGACTATCTAACACCATTGGGTAACTTTTTACATATCTTCTTCAAAGAAAAAGAAAGATCTTTCAAAAAGCATCAAGTGCCAAATATCACGATCTTACAGACATTTATAACTTTCTCACCATTCAATACTCTTTTCACACAAACGTGCTGTTTTCTAACTCTTGGTGTTACTCTTGGATAACAGCTGAGCGATTTAATAGCAGCTCTTCTGATAAGAGACAACCTGATGTCTATAGACTTAAAGATGCTACTGAAGTGTTGCTACACTTTTTTCACCCACCCACTCAGCCCTTCATCAAGCACAAAACACGACAGTGGCTTTCCTGATGGTAAGAGATATTTAGATAGAACATGAACGTTACTGTGTTCCTGTGTTATGGTCGATAGCCGGGTCTAAAACTATTTTGCCAGTGGCTATTCTATAATATCATACATAATCACAATGCCATCGTTGTAAAAGAATTTTTGACCAAATACTCAACAAATACCATCGAGTAACCATCATATTCACTAAATATTGCTCCAGCCGACTTCATGATTTTTCCTAAACTCAAATTATCACTTCGAGGCACCCGTTTTCAATCGTTAGAAGACAGAAGAGAATTCACGGCCAGAATTGAACTCAATTCCAGAAACAGCGCTTAAAAAATGTTTTGGTGAATTAGATTTTTACGTTGGCGTTTGTGTATATAGTTTCTGAAGGAGCATACTTTGGAGTATACACATTTATATATTATTTTCATAATAACATTTTGTGTATAATTAATAATTTCCCGATATTTTGAATTTATTTGTTACAAAAAATGTGATAAATGAAGAACCACTTGACCGATGTTATGCAAACTTCACAAAAATCATCTACTCAATAGTCCGAACGAAGCCTAAACATTTGTTTTAAATAGAAGAGCCCGTTCTTGAGTTATAAAATTACAACGAAAAGTTTCATTGATTTTATATATAATACTAGCTGATCCGGCAAACGTTGTTTTGCCATATAATTAATTAAATGACGATTGATCAGTTATCGACCCGGGATAAAAATGATTAAATTACTAAAATGACTATTACAAAATAGGGGTTAGTGATAAAAGGGTGAAAATTTAGGGTTATATGTACTTTTATATGCTGTATCATAAAAAATAAAAACAAAAAATGTCTGAAAATTACAAAAAAAAATTTAGGGGTGGACCACCCTTAACATTTAGGGGGACCGAAAATAGATGTTGGCCGATTCTCAGACCTACTCAATATGCCCACAAAATTTTGTGAGAATCGGTCAAGCCGTTTCGGAGGTGTTCAAGTTCGAACCCCGTGACACGAGAATTTTATATATTAGATAGACTAGCTGACCCAGCAAACTTCGTATCGCTTGACATTAATGCTTCGATAGTAGCGCAGTCTGCCGGACCCAATGTGAAACATTTCAAAATCCACGAACACTTACAAATAAAAAAATAATTAATAAAACATTTTCCAGTGGACCAAATTTTGAAACTAAGCCATTCTCGAATCCCCTTGAACACACAAAAAATTTAATCAAAATCGCTCCAGTCGTCTAGGAGGAGTTCAGTGACAAACACACGAACACAAGAATATATTATATATGTCGCAAGGTCGTATGCGTGGCTTATATACTTTGTTGACATATATACAAAGATGTATTTCGATGTACAATAAATAGTTATTCTATTTTACAAGGACAAAATTTGTCCCCATAGAATTCAGGACACCTGGATCTCGCCGAATTCAGTTCGGACCACCGGTACCACCGCTTCCGAGTATGTGACCCGCCTTGGCACATTGCCCGGTTGATCTCCTGCAAACTGTTATTGGAAGTGGCCCCTTGGGTAAGTCGAAAGTTTGCTATTAAAATACATCTTCACTATCCTCTACCAACCGACACTATATATTAGCTAGCAAGATATCTTTCCAATTTGTGCAAAATTTGACAGTGTGACCTTTTTCCAGTCAGTGAACAGTTTTCCTGCAATTAATCGGCTGTATGCATCTCTGTGACCGCCTTATTGGTCGAGTGGGTAGTGTGCACGCCTAACTACATCGACCAACCGCGAGCCTCAGGTTCGATTCCCGGCAGGGGCAGGCATTTGTGTGATGAACATTTAGATGTCTCCGTTTCTGGGTGTTTATTGAATATATTCTACTAACGCCCACAACACAAGCATATAATTTGTTTACTTTGGGGTTAGATTAAACTTGTATGACCTTTCCAGAGATATTTATTTATTATTTGTTATTATTTATGTAGCCTCTCCTTATGCCATCCTAGAACCGGTCATTTTTCACTATTATACAATAGAATAGACAGGTATATCATAAAACCATGTGTAAACTGATCTTTCATCATCAGCATAGCAGTTACACAAGTACGTTTAAATAATAATATATACTTTCCCCAATAGAAGTGATCCCAGAAGTACAAACTCCTCAAACGCCGGCAGAAGAACAAAAAAATTTGCCATCTACATCTGTACAAAGCATAACTTCAACTCTGCAATCGCTGCAACCCTTTTCATCTGAACAAGAAGTAGCTTCAACTCTGCACTCGCTTGAACCACCTGCATCTGTACCAACCGTATCTTCGAATCTGTACTCACCGCAACCATCTGCATCTGGACAAGGCACATCTTCTACTTGCGTAAACACGATGAAGAAATGTCAAGACGCACCAAAACCACGATTTGACAAACCTCCACCTTATTCTGATATTGCAGGTATGTAACCTTTTGCATTTTACCCTCGTTAACATGTTTTGATGGGCATGTTGTTCATGTACATGATGTACATGTTGTTATCAAAAAAACAGTTGCCTCACTTGAGCTTATACCATGAGTTGGGATAGATTACGTACGGTAAGTTACGTGACGAAGTCTGTCACTTTTGGTCTAAAAATGTGTTTTTCTTAGTTACCAATAGAAGCCCTGCTCAAAGTTTTCAAACAAATAATTTACGGAGACGGTAGCGAGTATAGTAAACTTGTCAAGCCGTAAACCGTTAGAGGTGCGTAAAACCACCTAAGACAGGGCCAATTTAATAAATCACATTTGACAGTTCATTGAAGTTTGACTCTGTAGCTTTGTAATAATATTAATTCATTGTTGAAAGTTAGTATTAATCTGCAATACTAACTTAACCTTTTTACTTGTTTAACATTTTCATTTTAAACTACATAATATTTATTGTACTAATGTTAAAATAATGCACTTTATGTTTTATTTCGACAAGTATGTACAGAAATTGACATTTGTCAAATGTGGTCTATTTAATTGACACTGCTTTTGTTTTAAACTGTAAACAAGTAAACTGAAAATTGCAGTTTCATGTGTTTTTGATAATTATTTGCAAGATGGGTGAAACCGCATCTGACTATCAAATATTAATCACTATTCGATAGTTATCTTAAGAAGACTGGCAAACTAGAAAAAAATAATAAATAATTTAAAAACTCTTATATATTGATAAGAACTAAGAATATGATCTTTCTTCACTAGTGTGTTTATATGTTCTTCAATCACAGGAAACAGCTGGACCTGATCTGATTTTACTTTGAATGTGAATGTTCAAATTCAAATTCAACATTACAACATTAATAAAGTCAAAATAATTTATTTTATGATAAGCCCAGACCAATCAACCAATATCATCAAATGTCAGTTTTAGTCACTAGAACCGCGATCATATTAAAAGTCTTGCAATACCAGTCGCTGTGTCTGTCTCCACTCCAACCGTCACAACGCCAGACCTTGCCCGTGTTTTAGGTCATGCGGGTAAAAGCATCCAATAAGCTCTTTCAAACATCCAAACCTTAAATTTAATACGAACCCTTTATATTTAGCTACATTACCGTAGATAGTGTTTAATACTCAAATTGCTGGTGTACAATAAAGTGGATTGATTAATTCTTTCATACATTCATACTTTTATTTATTGTTTTAGTAACGGAAACAAATTGAACAAATCGTTTCTTACCATCAGGAGAGCTGTGTGCTTGTTCATTATCTATTCACATAATATAATAATAATAAATAAATAATCTAAAAATACTAAACATGTTGTTTCTTTTTGTAACTTGTGATGAAAGAAGATAACAGTAACTTAAAATAAATTTAGTTAGACTCAAGCCTCTGCACAAAATTCAAATTCGTCCTCCTGTATAAAACTCGTTACTCATAAAATGTATGTTTCCTGACAGGTTCCAGCCAACAAAATACCAACAATGCCCCACCTGCTACCACCAAGCATGTAACATTCAAATCAGGGAGTCGCCGGAATCTCCCTCTCCCTCCAATTCCTGTAGACATTGAGCCACTTCTCGATCAGAACACAGTACCTACAGGTAAATAAAATTTTCTCATTAATACGCAATTTGAGCAGTGACGCGTTCGGATATGACGGCGAAATTGAGATAGAAATGTATTTCAAGCAATCAAATATTATTTGTCCTACTATGTAATAACAGAAAATGTAGTATTTGTCCATTTGTTTCATTGATTACCAAACAAATCAACAACCTTCTATGGTTTCTACACAGTTTTATGATTAGTGTTGCGCATCGTAAAACAAATCCACTTTTATAAGCGTACAGTGTATATTATCCATGAAATTGTACAACTACTGAAGGTTACAATCATAATTAATACATGATGTAATTTCCAAAAACTGCTGACTCACTCTGATATACTGACCTATCTTTCGTTTTCGATTTGTTAATTACCATCACACGCACCTCGGAAGGTGGTCCAGACCAGAGGTCAGTACATTAGAGTGAATAAGCGGTATTTAGAAATAACATCAAGTCTTTGTAAGAAGTATAACCTCCAGAAGTATACCCATAGTAGATTTCGTAGATTGTTCGCTAACGAAATAATATCGCGGAGATTTCTGACGTATTCAAACTTGAGGTGTTAAAAGCGAAACCTTTTTTCAGTTCCGTTATCCTAGCGGTACGATATGATCGCCGTTTTTATTTGAGACATAAATAACAATATAAGAAAAAAAGATCGAATACGAGTCAAATTCATGTGTTTTGTATTTATAACTGATATGCCAAATATTGGCTTTTTCAAAAGTTTAAATAAATTAAAAGTATTTTTATTTACTTATGGTAATACAAACGTAAAATCGGCCAGCATAGCGTGCCGGTAGTATAGTAGATTTTCTCATTCAAGCTTTATTTGCACATACACTACATGAGGCGTAGTAGTATCGTAGTCTGTAGCGTGAGGCATAATAGACAAAACTAAAATTAAATAAACTTAAATGTTATTTAAAAAATATAACACATTAACCTAAAATTGACTCAAAAATGAAATGACAAACAAATTAATAATCAAAAAATATTATTTTTATTAATTTTAACTAGATTTCATCAAAAATGTTATTGGACAAAAAAAACTAGTAATACTGGCTAATTTTCAAAAAGGACTTAAGGCTAATGCACAAAAAAATAGTAGTCTGATTGAGAACTCTATCCTTTCCTGGAAATTGGTTCAAAAAGTAAGTTTAATAAAAAAACCCTTACTTTATTAAAAATCAATTCAATAAAAATAAGTTAAATAGAAACAGCCTTCATTTTCTCTAACTTTTCTACTATTTGTAAAAACAAACTGTATAGGTACCTAGTTTAGCACAATAATTATTGTCAACATCATTCATTATCTTAATTATCCTATCCTAGGTCAGGATATCTCCACATTTTTCGATTTAGAGCTAATCTTCTGCAGCCCTTTGTTTTATCGTCTTCCTACCTTTTAATCTATCATTGGTACATTAATACACTTTTAATTTTGATGTAAAATAATTAAAGTGATGTAACATTTTATTTCAAATACATAGACACGTTATCAATTGAAAAAATCTTATATCTTAAGAAATATAATTGTATTAAAAGTAAGTGAAGTAAAATTAAAAACTCGAATGAAAAGCTATTATTGAATTGCTTTATTTATAAAATGCTCCAGAAAATACACACACACCATACACACACAAGCAAACATAATAGCTTCGTTTGATACTAAAAGAGCCACTGGTGAAATTGGTAAATAGGTGGTGGAATGGGCAAACAAATCCACAAACTAAGGGTACCATGAGTTTTTCGTTTGCAGAGAAGAGCAAGTTAGCAAATATAATGCTGACCAATCACTCAACCAAACATAGGTCATCTAAAAATCGTAGAGCAAAAACGTTTATTCTTAAGTCATGAGAATTTTTTAAATTAATTTCAATAAAATTTTCAATATCTCACTATATCAAAAAGCATTCTACTTGACGTCTTAGACATGTTTAATGAAAATGTTTCGTAGGAAAAAAGTTTGTTCTAATAGCTGTTTAAGGTACTATAAGTAAGGTACAACACTGTGGCACTTCCATGGTACAGGGACATGTTTTAATACAGATGGTGAGTACATCGACTTTAGAGTTGGACCGAGTACAAGTCAGCCACCAAGGCCTCGATATGAATGTCCTCGGCGGCATGAAAATGAATCTTATCAATTGAAGAATTCAGATTTTTCAGGTAATCCAAATTCGAAATTTAAAAAAAGAGTCTTTATTTCAGCTTCGGGAAGTCATGACACTATGGTTAAATCGCTAGAGTTTTCTCTTAATTTTATGTAAAAAGTTAGAGAGCAACGACTTGCTATGATTAGTAAAGTAAATTTGAGGGAATAATATTGTTCTAATTCCTAAATTAAAATATCGTAGTTACAAATTTCATATTTCCAAATCATTTCAAAAATTTAATGACTTTTTGAGAACATTACAACAGAACAGAACAAGTATTTGAGTTTACGAATTATTTAGCATTACCAAATTTAAATTATGTTTAAATGAGTTCTATTATTTTTGCAAGTTCCTAAAAATCGGTTCAAAAATTAAAATTTTATTTGGAAATAATTTAATAGCGCCAAAATTAAATTACTGTTTCAAAACATTTTTAATTATTCAAGTTTCTTATATTCAAACAAACAAGCTTGACCCGTTACATGTCACATTTTGGAATGAAAATGATAACCCCTTTACTTACAAAACCGGTTCTACATTTAATTTGTTCACAATTAAACAAATTTATGAATTTGACATTACTAAATTCCAATTGTGTTTAATTTATTAGATACCAAATATATTATTTTTTATTTGGTTAGACGTGTTTTATTTCAATATCTTCATCATGATAACGATATTGTTTTAAAAAAAACTCGTGGTCCTCACTTATTTTAAGCGGACCACTTTTGAATTTTTAAAATTATCGTTTGCGAAAATAAAAGTGTTCTTGCAGGTAACAAAGCCCATCAGAAAGGCAAGCAGTCACTTCCAACAAATGCAGGTAATTCATTCAATTCCAGTTTTACATTTCAAAATTTTACAAACGCTGTTAGTCATCATCACTGTCATGAACACATTCACCTTCGTTATCGTAATGTCAAGTAAATAGTGTCACCTATTACCATCTTATTTTTGAAGTTCATTACCTGTATAGAACAATACATAATAATTACAACCTGATCGTTAGAATCAAAATATATTCGTAGGCCTGCACGATTTTTTTAGACTTCTAACAATAATGTGGACGTATAAAGACATTTTTCTAAATGAAAACTAGTTCCAATAATATATAGTACAAGTTTATTGTTTGTGACTATTGATATTATTTTACTGGAATTGAAGTGAATGTGTTTTTACAGATAGCGGCGGTCATCTGAAAGTCAGGCAGCAACATCCAGAAACTTCAGGTAAATCGTTTATAAATTTGATGACAACAATGCCGTACAAAAATAAATGACCAAAATGGACTCTTTCTACCTGCACTTTTTAACTCTCACCTGCACTCAGTTGGACAGCTTACAGGTGACGGCATAGTGCTGAATCTTATTACTTTATGCTCTTATACCTATCGTCCTACATACGTCACTGGTGTTTCATATGACTATGTATTTTTTGGCATGGGCCTGTAGTCTATTAACTAACCTTACGTAATTTACGAGGATCACGTCACAAAAGAATAGTAACAAACTTGTCTTCTATTTATGACAGACACCAAAGTAATTTGTTTATAGCCTAGTGCGTGGAGATAAAATTCGGCTTTACTTCATAATTTTGGTTAACAGCGCAGATTTTCAACTAAATTTAGATTTAGGTTCTGCGGAGTCTCTGTTACAAAGTTATTAGTTATTTTTTCCAAAGGGATTATTGCCACTTCTTCTTTATTGTGGAAACTTTTTAGTTAATAGCCGATGCTGGCAAAGCAAGTTACCAAATATCTAAAGACTTGATAACCTACAGATCCAGATACCAGATCTACAGACCAATATATCATTCAGCACTATAAAAATAATAGAACAACTTGTTTAAAGATACCTGGTCCACCGCGTATCACGAGTGCAGCAGAAAACAGAGTTTTAAAGAAAATCAATGAAAATAATAGTCGTGCTCGAGCTGAAGAACTTATGACGCAATAAAACGACATGATTCACAAAGACGTCTCAACCGGTACAAAAGAAGTTCTAAAAAGAATGGATTACGGATTCTACACTGCTCACACTAAGAAAAAACCCCTGTGGACTGCTGTGCAAAAAAAAAGAGGTTAAAATTTGCTCATGATCATTTAAATTGGACTTCCGATCAGTGGCGTAGTAACATTTAGAGAGATGAGTCCAAATTTGAAGTGACAGTCAGCGATGAAAGAAAAAAAAGTGATGCAGAACAAATATGAGACATTTCATACTGATTGCCTCAAACGAAAAGTGAAACCCAGCATCTCTTATGATATGGGGTTGCATGCCTGCTCAAGTTGTTGGTTGTATGCAGTTTGTGGATGGTTCTATCAATGCTGGAAAGTATCAAAACCTTTTGTAATAGAGTTTAATAACCCATTTCCATCAAGCACCAAGATTCCTTCATTTTTTAACTGGATGGTGCTTTCTGCCGTACTGCAAGGACAACAAAGACGTGGCTACACGTGAAGAGCATCCGTACAATCGAATGGCTATCTAACAGCCCGGACTTATTGCCGATCGAAACCCTATGGTGGAAAATGAAAAAGTTATTTGTAAAAATTCATCAAAATCAAAGAGCGACTTCAAGGCTAAACTCTTGGCGGTCTGGGAGTCAAGTACGTTACGGGTTGCAACTATGCCTCTTCGCATGAAGCTGTCGTTGAGAGCAAAGGTGACAGACGAACTATTTTGCGTTAGTAACCAGGGTAGACGAATACTTTGTGTTAAGTTTTTTAGAATATTTTTAATTTATTTTCCTGTTATATAAGTCATGACAAAATTCAGCCATGTTAAAATAAACATTAAAATGTTCTTTAAATTGTATTGTATTTTTATTGAATGTTGCACTCTTAGAGTGCCGGCAGAAGTGAAAACTTGAATATTAACATAGTGCATTTTTGATATTTTGGAATGGTTAGGGAATAATTTTGCACGAATTGCTTTAATTATCAGTATGTAAGTACTATCATTAATGTGTTAGAATACAATATTCATTTATTGCGCTCTCATACACAAACATGACAACACGAACATACGCGCAAGCGTCCTGCGCCGTCTTACGATTTTTTGATCAGGTCAGGTGTCCTGACGTGAGTTTAGAAGTTTTAACCCATTCCAAAAAAGTGCGCAACGCCACTAAAGAAATTTTCACTTCAAAAATCTCAGATAATTCATACAAATCCTATCTCTTTATTAGCTTGTTATTGTGGAGTATTTAAAGTAATAATTACCGAAATAAAAACTAATGTATCACAGGTGGTAACGCTCCGAAGCTCAGACAGCAATGCCCACAAATTTCAGGTAATTCAAGTCTAATATTCATATTTAATTAACTGATACTATTTTTTTCAGCTTAGAGATATTATGATAGCACGTGTATTATATTAGTAGAGTAATATATAGTATAGTACAAACATAACTGACATTATTGAAATAATCTATAAGTGTAGTCCGATTTCGAGATCAAGATTAACGATGACTTATTAGGATTATGCAATTGCCTTAACTATATCCGATGCAAAAATGTTAGTGCGAAATTTGAATCACGGACGCTAGTGCTCCCCCGTGTTTATCTGGGCTCCTTTGTAGACTAGACCATCTGCCTTCCTCCCAGACAGCTCGTAAAAGACGAGAATAGGCTTACCGTCTCTAACACGGTGACAACCTACTAGGTGTACTAGGTACCCGGCCTCAGGTTGGCAACGCACCATTACCACTTTTAGTGACTCTAGGCGGCGTGAATTTCTTTCCATTTCGTCTTTCGTCTGCTTGTTTGCCTTCCAATATCATAAAAAAAATGTTTTAGTGTGCTAATATTTTAATACTTATATATGTATAATTATTCAAATTGATTACAAAATTTTAAATATATTAAAAACAATTACTAATGAAATCATAACACTAATGTAGTTAAGTCTTAGAAATAAACAATTATAATTTAATCGTGAAGTCTTTAAAAAAATGAGGGCGTTAAAAGATATTTAGAGTAACTTTAGCTCATTTTTTTTCAGTATTTAAGATTATTAATTACGGAAATAAAAATGAATATGTCCTCACAGATAACAGTCATCTGAAAGTCAGAAAGGCCGAATTCGCTCAGCCAGTCCCAGCACATAGACCTGAACGGGAAGCTCAACAGTTTCAACAACTGAACCCAGCTGAATTTGCTCGCCCAGAATATCAATGCGGTAACCAAACTTTTAATTCAAATAAAATATATTACATCATTCAAATAGTAATTTTTATTTTTTTATTAAAATATCAATGTCAATAGAAATAAAATTCAATTTCAAATTTAAATCGAATATTTATGATATTGATAATAATGTTTATAGTTAGAGTAGAATATGTAAAAAAGTTTTTTTTAACTCAATTTTATGATAAATGTATAATATAAATATTACAAGAATCGACGAACTCGTAAATGAGCAAGGTGTAAGCTTATGTTTTATGTTTATTACGTTACTAATTCACTAAAATGCCTTAACAGATGAAATTATGATACAGTTGAATTTTATTGAGATTAAAAAGTTGAGTTTCTTTAAATGTTTGGATTGGGATTATTCTAAAATTATTTTTTTATTTTTCTAATAATTAATCTTGTCATGATAAACACACAGATGAAACAACAGTATGTTTACATAAAGTTATATAGTTTTTGCAATTCACTGAAGCGAGCGGGCTTTACTTTTTCTTGCGTATTTTTGTAATTATTTGCTTAAAGTTGTACACAAACTTAATTTATTTTTATATCAACTATAGTAATTTCTCTCTATGGCACACATTGACACAATATACATATAAACGTTTACCACAAGTAAAGCCATGTCGCCTTTATGAATTGCAAGTACTGTACGTTCGCTATTATCATATCCTTGATCAAAGGTTGTTATCAAACGCCTAACATCATCAAATACTGGGCTCGGGTTCAATTCCCAAAAGATTCGTCATCAACATTACATGTCTTGATTTCCGGGTCAATGTACTTAATTTTGTTAGTGTCTATACCTCTTATCGTCGGTGCTTGGTGGAATTCCATTCTAAAAATAATTTATTAACTACATTTGTACTTTCCACAACATATTTTATAAATTTACTACTTAGTTTTGTCATTGAATTTAGTTTCGTTACTAACACATAAAACGTATACAATTTATTTTAGTATTTTCGTGTCGTTTGTGCACTGATATTTATTTTATTCATAAATGCGAATTTTCACAGGAAAGTTTGATTTCATCAAAACCAGACAAGCTGAATTTGTGCCCCCAAACCGCAGTCAGGGGAATCCTGTATATGAAGAAATAATTTCTGATCAACCTCGGCGCTCTTCAATTTTTAGACAAGGTACAGCATTTAGTAATTTCTTTTATGAAAGGAGGGGTAAACGAATACTAACTCCGAACTGTTGGTACACTAGACCTGAGAGCTGAACTCTTTGCCTTTAGGATTTTTTTTTAACATGAATATGCCCTTACAATTTCATCAATGATGAGAGACAATACAAACATAATAATAAGTCAAAGGATACAGTTTGGCATTGCATACATATTTACTATTTGCAAAGAACATTCAACTATATCACCGAATAGCTCAAGAATAAAATAATATATAACAACTTGCAACCCTGCTCCAGCTTCGCATGGGTAAACAAATTTATTTTTATTATACATACTAGCTGGCCGCCCTCGCTTCGCTTCGGTTATTCAAGAATCCTACTAATATTATAAATGCGAAAGTTTGTATGTCTGGATGTCAAGATGTCAGTATCGATGGATGCAGTAAGCGCGTATGTCTTTGCTACGCTTCAACGATAATTAATTTTGCGCCCGGAGATATTGACTTTTTGATAATTCATTAGTTGTTAATTTTTTTCTGATAGTGTAAAAGGCAATTTTGATCTAAATTACACGCATAACGTATCTAACAGATTTATTTGATTAAGGGTTAACACTGTATTGTTAAAAATATGTTCTAAAGTAACCCTTCATTTTACTGTTTTAAACGGTTATTGTGGGTTATTCTTTAAAGATAGACATTTACCACTGCTCACTTTTTTGAGATCTATTGAAAAGGAAAAACCCCATTATACATTGTTTTGTTAAAAGTCAAAAGGTTTTGGCAGTGTTTTCGAGGAAAGCTCCCGATCGGCTTATTTTTTGCCGATATATTGAACTAATATCATTGAAATATCGTTGGTTTGTACAAAACATATACTTACTATACACTAAAACCTTCCTCCATAATGTCTGTCTCCATGCTGTATCTCATAAACCATGATAGGTAGAAAGCTAAAATTTTCTCAAATAATGTATTTCCGTTATTGCTATAACAACAAATACTAAAAATTAAAAAAAATGTTAAGATACGAACAACAAACATGTTCTTTTCGTAGTTGTATGCTCAATATTAAAAACGGTGACAGGTAGACGCCTCAAATTTTCTCAAAATATTTACTTGTATATTACCTTCCAAAATAAATAATTGAATTACAATAAAGAAAATATTGAACGTAAAAAACGTAATTTTTAAGCATTTTTTACTCGATCTTAATAAACAGGTAGAAAATTTAATATTTGTAAATAAACATTTAGAAATATATGAACTATAAAAATAAATACCTAATCCAATACATAAAACTCACTAAATGAAAATAATCCGTCCATCTAAACGCTGTGCAAACACCACGTTGCGATGTGGTGGTGTCTTGAGCGCGAGGCGGTCGCTGAGCAAAGGCCGCGCGGGTAGCGGGGGTGCTAACATCACGGAGCGAGCCATAGCCGCGCGTTATTAACGCGAGCGTCGTCATGCTGCCCGGATGTGCAAAACCTACCAATAAGTTTGCAATTTACGGAATCCTTAGTGCGCGATTCCGACTCGCACTTGACCGATTTTCTATACTATGTAGTGACGCATAATGTTTCACAATTTCGGAAAGAGGTGGAGACTACATAAGTTCGACTTCGAATCGATTTTTCCTTGAACACAGTAGTGAATGGGGACTGTAAACCATTTAAAACCGAAGCAAGGGAACCTCCTAATGCAACCCAACGACGATCAGAGCAAGACACCATGGCAAACCATCTCCCTACTCCTTTAAGGGGTAAGAGAAGACAGCGAGGGTTTTTCGTCATTATTGTAAATTTTTTTTATTTGTTAGAGCTTTTAGAGATAGATAGGCTTGCCTTTTGTATAATTTAAGATATTCAATTATTTTAATACGTTTAGATTAACACCACTTATCGAGATTATGAACGTATTAACTATTAAAACACATCGACGTGAGAGATACAGTGATTTTTTTTTTGTTTGTCTTAAGCGCGTACTACAAAAACTCTGACATTAACTCACTTTATAAAATCATTAAAGATAATTACCTTTCTTATAACTTATTAAATGATAGTTTTTTTTATTTAATTGCAATGGATGAGTTTATTTCATATACAATAAGTCCTATGGAAAAAACAGTAATTTCAATCACATCATTAGTCATGTAGATTGTCATCTACTAATTGAAATTACTGTTTTTTAATTTTGTAAATCAGTTTTACAGCAGCTATCCTCAACCTATTTTTTTTCTCCATAAGAAGCTCTACTGAGCATCTTCTTCGACATTACAATCTAGTCTATAGAATAATGAGTAATTCTAATTTCGAGTGTCTCTAAACTTAAGTTCCATTGGTATCGTGAACTTAAAACACTTTCACTTGATTTAATCAGTTTAACCTATTGAGCTAGTTTTTATTACACTTAAGCTTAACATGACAATATTTAATGATGCTGATATGATGATGGAGACGGAAGGTCACCATACGAACTTGCAAAATTCGCAACAATGTTCACCCTGTTCGGACTTATTTCATTGCTACTTCTGGAATAGTACTTCTTAAGTCTTTTGCCAGGAATAGCCCTTAAAAATAAGTTAAAAGTAAAAGTAAGTCAGTGCCTGCTGTTGACGTGTTCCAGTTCGCAGGTTAAGGTAGCCGGTAAACTTACTTTTGCTCGAGGCCTATCATCATGGCCTAAGGATGCTAACGCACTATTACCACCTTTGGTGTCTCTAGGCGGCGTGAATTTGTTACCATCGGGAAATCCGTCTGCTTGTTGTCTTCCTATTTCATTAAAAAAATGATAAAATGCTTTTATTCAGAATTAAAGTCACATAAAAGTCACACAAAAACTGTAACTATAAATTGATGAACAAGTATTTTGATTAAAATTGAAGGATATTTACGACTGATGATATGAAAATTATTCGCCGACGAAGCATTGCAGTTCAAAAAATTTAAATGTAATTTTCGTAAACAAGTAATTGTGGGTATTTAACTAATGGCAATATGCTAACGCGAATGCCAAAAACTAAAGAAAGAAAAAATAGCACGATTTTTAATTTTAGATAGGTTATTAATTTTGTCCTTTAGCAGCTGGTATTCAATGCGAATAGAAGTTGACGTAGGTGCCCATTAAGACCTACGATGACTATATGCAATCAAATCACTCAGGTAGATAAGTGAGGATTATTTTAAGAGCTATAAGTATCTTCACGCTCATATCCCTGAAGAGGTAGACAGAGACACAACCAGGGCACCCACGACTAGCCGAAGACACTAAAGTCACAATGTGATAGGTGGCAAGCCTATAGCCAGCCGAAGCGCTGAATAGCCAAGAGTCAAAAGTGTAATGAAGAATCAAAAGTTTAAAGCATTTGGAGGAAGCTAGGCAAGCCTATAAGGATCGTGACATTTGGCTCATATCCCTGAAGATGTAGGCAGAGGCACAACCAGGACACCCACGACTAGCTAGGCAAGCCTATAAGGATTGTGACATTTGGCTCCTTATTCTCTTACAGAACTTGGGCTATGTCAGATAGTGCTGTTATAATTATTTATAGGGAAAAAACCTTATCCGTTATTAACAAACATGGAGTGAAGTAGACGAACGAACTTCCTGATGGTAAGAAATTCACGCTGCCTAGAGGCATCAAAGGCGGTCATAGTGCGCTGCCAACCTGTATTGTAAATGCGACAATATGTCTATCTGTCAGTCTAATACGCTTACACAATTAAAAAAAAATATTTACATTAAACATACTTACAATATAGGTAGTTAAGGACCAGAAGTTCAATATAAATAATAAAACCTATTTTTTTTTAAAAATCGACTTCAATGCATGAAAATCGATAAGAAAATCTATTCTACGCTAATAAAGTTGCAGAATAACTGTAGTGTAGTTGTGTATATATTTTTATTTTTCGGCACTAGCATTGGCATTGGCATTACCCATGTATAAATCTTTCATCAAGTTACACGACTTAACAAAATCGGCTTTAAATTATTCAAAATTAGTCACAAGTCTTCGAACAAAGTCATGTCAGGCCCACGAGTAAATCCGTGGCCTCATTACTCAATTTCATTTAATGAGATTTGGCGGTAACGAGGAAGTACACGATACACTAATTTCTTTATGATTTTTTCATTAGTACACTTTCACTGAACAAAATTGTAGAAAATGTCACAAAAAATTTACTAATTTCGCTCAACATAATCACAAAATTCAAAGATTATGAAAATACTACAACCATATTTACCATTAATGTTTTGTATATTCCTGTTGCTTTAAAGCTGTTTTCCATAAATAAATAAAACAAATAAATGTGTTTTGTCGGTGGCGCCAAAACTTTTGATTTTTTAAATGTTTTTTTTTTTGTAAAAACAATGATAAAACACAATAAAATCAAAGATAGTATACTTAATTTACTTTTCTCTTTGTCGAAACAGGAAGCAAGAACACCGTGGAGGTCGCAGGCCGTTCAGGAACGCGTTACCCACCAGATGTGATGGTTGAATTAGAGACAGAGGAAATTGACAGCTGTAGGTATTTTTTACAGGAAATCAAGTACAGTAAGCAAAGAAAGTATCTGATCCCTTACCAAGTACAGCTGTAAGGGGTCAGAAAAATCGTTAGCTTACTGTACAATACCGATTATTTAACCAACTTATCTCTTCAGTGAACAGCGTCACTAGTGTGACGATTAGTGCTTGGAATTGAGAAATCGATAGCGATTGTAATAACAAAATTAAAAATCATGCAAGTGGCCGAATATTATTTTCGGTTCTTACATTTCAGAAACTGATAGCATATCGATCCGCATACATCTGTCGTACCTGGGAAAAGTGGATTAGTTCCTATTTTGACAACTGAACAGAGCTCTTAACATGAGTTTACAACTTGTCAAGTTTACTATACTCGCAACCATGTCTGTAAATTATTTGTTTAAAAACTTTGAACAGCGCCTCTATCGGTAACCAAGAGAAACAAATTTTTAGACCAAAAGTGTCATAGATTTCGACACGTAACTAACGTAACGTAATCTATAACAACTCATTGTAAAGGCTCAGCTATATTGGTGGCACAACAGCCGGTATATATATAGGACAGGATATTTTAAGTACCAGCCAAATTTTAGGAAACGGTTCTGAATTGATAACACGTTCGATCTACGAAGTAATTTAAAATTACAAAATAGACAAATTTTAATTTTTATCCGACGCAAAATATAAAATGCATGTAACGTAAAATCCTCTTAGGATGATGTCAAGAGTCTCCAAAACTGGCGTGTTTGTATGAAAAGGGTAATGAACATGAAGGAAGCCAGACAGGTTATTAAAAATATAAAAAAAAATGTCGAATCTACAAAATCCAATATCCCCATTGACCTCTTATCCCCATGACGCTAGAGTGACATTTCAAACTCTTGTCTCCCTTACTAAAAGAATTGGTTTTAGTAGTGAAATAGACATGCGGATGTTATCCTAATTCTGTGGTTGATCTTTTCGTTGATTGGCTACGGATGGTGGTACTTGTATTTATAGTATATGATAGATTCGTGGCGCTTCCTAGCGAAATTCCACAAATGAAAATAAATGCAATGTATAATGTAAAGACATGAATAATATCTACTTTAAAAAGAAGGAGAAGTTACACAATTACTTGGCCAATAGCCAACCGATTTTGATGGTCTGATCGTTTATGTTTAAGAAGATATGTAATGGGTTTCTGGCGTAATTAATTGCTAGCATAAGCTCTAGGTATGTTCAATTAAAAAAAACTTGGCAGCAGAGATACTGGAACGAGACACCAAGCAGTATTGAAGTAAATGAATGTATTTATTTCACTTTTAAACATATGTGAGACCTTACAGCTCAAACAGTAATGAATGCTGATCGACCAGAACTTGACGACCAAGGACATGACGAATGATCTGGGAGGTAGCTGTTGGATATTAGTTCATACGGTATTTTGTTTCGTAATGTTTGTAGTTTATTCTAAAGCACATAAAAATAGAGGTGTTGTAAGTTTGACTTCTTTGTGTGTTTGTATAGACAAACATACATTTGCGTATGTTTGTCTGTGGCATCGTAATAACAGGTTCTAATTAGACCCCGAAGAATACGAAGGTTATAATAACAGTTTGACGTGTCTGTGTATGTATGTGTGCGTGTGTTTGTTTGTGTATCATTACTTTCTAACGGATGGATCGATTGCGATGCGTTTTTTTTTGTTTGGACGCTGACGTGATCGAGATGATTCTTGGCTACATTACATATAAGATGTGTCGGTTCATTAAACATTTTTCATTTTAAGATTAATTATTTATATCGCGTCGTAAATAAAATTAAAATGCAGTAGTAGAAAGTGTCCGTCGTGTCTTAAAATAGTATGCTCTTAACCTTAAAAAAGTATACGATGTTAAAACCCAGGGCTACAACCAAGTAATAAATTGAGGATGTTTTCATTTTAACGCGTATTTTGCAGGTTAGGCCGTGCGTATGATTTTCATAAAGTGGTCCAATATGGCTCACTCTTAATTGGGTTGAAAAAGTTTAATTCCTCATAGCTTTATATAAAATAATTTTTTTATGATATTGGAAGCCAAACAAGCAGACGGATTTCCGGATGTTAAGAAATTCACGCCGCCTAGAGACACCAAAGGCGGTAATGGTGCGTTGCCAACCTGAGGCCGGGATGTTAGGCCTCGAGCAAAAGTAAGTTTACCGGCTACCTTACCCTCCGAATTGGAACACGTCATGACGTTACGGCGGCAGGAATAGGTAAGGCGGTCGCTATTTTTGTACCATAGTGCGTCTAATAGGTATCCTTTCCAACCTGTTTCCGAGCTGATGACCTTCAATGCCTCTATCCACCTTAACTACAACGCAGCCATCTCAATCACGTCAGTTTTCAAATTTGTGCTTTAAATGAACTGCAAATTTAGGAAACAGAATATAGTAACTTTTAAACTTTGTTCCAGTTCCCAGTTCAATCATCAGTACCTTATCAAGTCCTCGTCATACAAAAATACGAACATATCTAGTCAAGGTGAATCCAATGAGTCTCGAACTCGATTCCAGAGTTACGTCTCCTATCTTCAAACTCCGTCATTAGACCATCTCAGTTGTACCAACAATAGTTAGTGTCGCAAAAGTTAAGTCTCACATATGCAAATGAAATAAATACCCATAGTGCGTCTAATACCCATTCCGGTGCTTAAATGGGCTACAAATTAATGACCTTGAAAGCTTGGACATATAAACTATAGCTCAGAACCATTTAATCACAACAGCTTTCAAACAAAGAAAGCGCATAAAAATCTATCCATCAGATGAAGAACTATGATGCCACAGAGAGACACACACAGACGTGTCAATTTTATAATATAAGGGGTATTATAATATATTTTTCCGTATGGGGCTTAAAATACGGAGACGGACAATCTTCGGACAGAACGTCTCATAGACAAAATTATCTAGTACCCAAACTGCACCGACAAGTCTGACTAACGATTTTCGGCACATCATAAAACAGTATATCATTTATCTTTAAACTGTCGTGACTATAATGTGCGCTCGGCCTTACTTTCAAACAACAATATACAGTGCCACCAAATTATCTGCCCAATAGTCAAAATCCGAACTAATCCGCTGTTTCATGAAAGTGACTGTACTGTGAGCAGCGAAAATGAAATTCGCACAAATATGTATTTTTTTTGTTAATTTTACCGCTATTTTCTAGAATAGTCAGAAAGAATTAAAGACCCTGTTTACTGAATAGGTAAGTTGGTATCACTGTACCTATGTATTTTTACTTTAAAAACAAAATGGGACCTTGGGAACCTAACATATCGCAAAGGTGTTTTTTAACAGTAATTTTATTTTCAGGTATACTGTGCTGCTCGAAATTAAAAAAAATACTCTGCAGCCCACGTGTTGTAATTGTAAGTACCTATTTGAATATTATATAGTTTTAAGTATAGCGCCCATTTGGACGGGCCGGGACGGGGCGCATCGCAGCGTAATAATTCGCCTAGATCGCATGCAAACATTTTGTATGGAGCAACGACCACTGTGCCGGGGCGCATTGGTGCAGATATTACCGCAGTGGATTTCTGCGAGGCACTCTCGCGCATTGCCCGGTGCGGCCTGCAGTGAACAAATATCACAATAATACTATTAGAGTAGAGCAATAATGGCATGTTAACGCTAAAGTTTCGTATGACAACTACTAGAGGCGCCCCTTTCCATATTTGACGATTTTAACTTCCAATTGCCTCTCAGTTTTTTTTCTCTACTCTTTGATACTGGCCCACTTCAGTGTGCTTTGCAATACGATGCGTCTTGATCCGACAGGCTCCACTCTGTCAACTGTGGGCGCTGTCCTTTAAAGTGACTTGGCAATAAAATGGTCAATACATTAATTTACGCTTCCAAAAGGAGGTTATATTATATTGGACTTCTATTTTTATTTTTTTCATATATGATATTATCCGATAGTTTCCGTCATATGAAAAGCGATTTAAAAAACATATTTGGAAAAGCGTACTTCATATTGCCACCAATCCTGCATCTGATGATGGAATACTTAATTTTTGTGTAGGTAGTTGATTTACTGAACTGATAAGTTATCGCCTCTGGGGTCTAGCGGTACAGGTGTTGGACTTGACTGTATGAGGTCTCGGGTTCGATTCCTGGGTCGGACAACAAAAATAAAATGTGGTATTTCCAATTTTCTAATAAAAAAACGTAGCTCGGGAATGTGCCCGGTTGGCGACAGGATTGCCACCTGTCACATTGTGGGACTTAGTGTCTTCGGCTAATCGTGGGTGCCCTGGTTGTGCCTTTGCCTACTGCTTCGGGGATATGGGCGTGAAGGTACTATACTTTATAAAACTTTTAAAAGTAGAATGCGGCATTTATTGTTTCGCATTACTAGCAAATTTAGAAATAACAAATGCAATTTTTGGTATCACGATAGCATATTCTAATAATTTGCTAGTTTCTTAGTTGTCATCCTTTTTTTTGGATTTGTCGTTCTATTTTAGTTTCTACTTTCGTTTGCTAGTGTAGGTATACCTACACTTTTATAGATCTAACAGATTGTGGAACAAAAGTATCTTCGGCTAATCGTGGGCGTTTGTATCTCTGCCTTGCTCTTTAGGGATACGAGAGGGACCATCTCTTTGTATTTTTAAAATAGGGTTTCACAAAAAAGTTTAATATCATACGCCTACTACTCTTTAGTCTGTGGGCAAAAAAAATATTTGATGCTATAAATATAAAATTATAATAAATACTACCTATTTTGCCTTTACGACCTGTACTTTGTTATCTACCAGCTTTAAAAAAGGTTTAATAGTATTTAAAAAAATATTAATAACTAGCTATTGCCCGCGGCGTTGCCCGCGTGGATGACTAACAAACAAACATACATACTTATGCATTTATAATTTTAGTAGGATGTAGGTCGTTTTTTTTATATTTGATGCGGTATTAGGCATCAATATATAGCTCAAAACAAGTTGTGCTTCAGCGGTGCCAACAATGTGTATGTTTTTTTTTATGTCATAGGAAGGCAAACAAGCAGACGGATTTCCTGATGGTAAGAAATTCACGCCGCCTAGAGACATCAAAGGTGGTAATGGTGCGTTGCCAACAATGGTCATAGGTGAATCAAGTACCTTCGGCATTCCTCGTTTGATTTATACTTTGCAAAGCGAATTACGTGATTATATTCCTGAAACCAGTATAAAACACAAAAAAAATTAAATAACTTAAAACTTGATCAGGAAGATTTTTTAAGCATGTTGCATTTTTATTACTAGCTATTTGACTTCATTACTATAGAATAACTACAATTTCCATGCAAACTTTCATCCCCTATAGTTCTTTAGGTGTTGATATTTTGTTGAGTCTTTGTTTGATTTTGAGTGAGATGCATATACAATTTCATCAAAATCGGTTCAGACGTGAAAGAGCAACAGACAGACAGACATGCTTTTCCATTTTCTTAAGGATGTGTTAAGAATACCTAATACAAAGAAATAACGTACCGCGCATACTGAGCTTTGGATTACTGGCATTTTTATACTAAACTGATTTTCACGTAATAAGTAAACAAATTGTGAATTTTAAGAAACGAAAAAAAATGAGTTATTGGTTTTATGGTTTATTTTGTCGATTTTTCCTAAATTCATTAAAACATAAGAATGCTAAAATTTTTAAAACATTTTATTCTGAAACTATTTGCATTTAAGCAAAAATGGATGCATTTGCAAAAAATTCGGTAATGTAGGGAAACATCTTGACACCTGTATCCCTGAAGAGTCTACCCTTTGCCTACCTCTTCGTGGATGCAGAATGGGCTCCAACTATTAGCTGTAGATGCTACTTTGTCCCTACAATGTAATTTGGTATAAGAATGAGAAAGGTTACATGCTTCGTTGGTTAGGTCATGTGGAAAGAATGGGAGATAAAATAATCACAAACATATTAATGCAAATTTGAATGTAAATGCATGTAAGTATCCGGAGAGATTAAGGTCAACATATCACGATCAAATCCCTTTTGATTTTTATCTTGGGTTTTATATTTGGGTAGATATTTGGATAGATATCAGGCATTGTTGTAGTAGACAAGTCGCGAGAAATGTCGGATAGGAAGACAGTCAATCTCAATTATTATATAATTTTATCAGTTTGGAGTATTGCATTGCTTTTATTTTTATTTTTATTATTATTCTTTTTTTAATTTTTGTACTTGAATTCTATTTTAAATTATTTTGACGTTGTATTAATTGCTTGACATTTTTAAAATCAGCTATTGTATTATAAAATCAATTTGAATTAATTATTAATTAATTATTTATTTAAGGCATGTCATTATACTAATATTATGTGTTTCTTTATTACCTTATGTGAAATTTTAATTATTATTTTATGGGTCTATGTAACCAGATAATAAACGAATTTTATTTATTTTATTTGGGTTTTATCTGAGAATAAGTCTTCGAAACCAACGTGTTTGTATGAAGAGTTGGATGCTGATATGCAATAGTGTGCTAGCCCACAAATAGTCCAATTGGTGACTGTTCATTTTTTAATAATAGTATAAAATTTAAAAAATATTAAATAAAACAGTTTCAGGTGATCCATGGGTTCAAGTCACATTTATTGAAAAAAAAATAGAAAAATGTGTGTTTATCTTAACATCAGTTTTGAATAACCATATTAAACAGTTTAATAGTCACCAATTTGACATTTTAAGGATTGACATACTATTGCATATCATCATCCAGTTATGAATCTGCAACGTTACTTGGTACCCGATACCCTCTGCCTACCCGGCAAGGGACTTGGTGTGAAGATATATAGTATTTTTTTTATAGACAATTAAATAGACATTGGTAAAATACAGCAGCTCTTAGAGACGTCACTAGTTTTTTGATGCCAATGTGTGACCTAATAAATATTTGTTCATTTCCGTCTCTAAATGTGACCGATAGACTAGTACTCCAAGATTTATTACCCCGTATAAAATTCACTAGGCGTTACTACTACTTGGAGTACAAGTCTATGTTTATTGTATATGTACATACATACCTTTATTAGTAAGATAGAATATTGTACACTAGCTGTTGCCTGCGGCTTAGCCCGCGTTTTCACAGGAACCCGTTGTGCGATTGGGATCAAAAGTAGCCTATATGTTAATCCAGGTGACAATCTACCTGCGTTTTAAATTTCAGACAAATCCGTTCTGTTGTTCAAGCGTGAAAGAGTAACAAACATCCATACATACATACTCACAAACTTTCGCAATATTGACGTATGTGCGTTCTGTGTGTGTGTGTGTGTGTGTGTGTGCGTGTGTGTGTGTGTGTGTGTGTGTGTGTGTGTGGCACCATAACTCCACAATGATTGGTTTTTTATTTGAAAGTTAAGGTTATCGAAATGGTTCCTAAGTACACTAGCGAGGGGTGTTATTGGGGGCTGTGCATTTTTTTAATTTCATGATTGTTACCTACTTACTCTAGGATCTCAATAAAAAGGAAGTAGTTGTTTATTTTGCAGTTGATATCGCTCTTCTTGATCCTGCATGCAGGAATCATGCTGTTTGATTAAAATCGCAATATTGCGGTTTTATTGCAACAGCAGTATTGCTGCATGGTGTGTAAAAGTTGCAAGTTGGATCAGGTAAGTCATTTTGTTTATTTTCACCAAAAATACTAGTTACATAAATTAAGGGTGCTGCTTTTAAATTACTTTTCAGACAAATACTAAACCGACTTTAATTTAAATGCCCATCTTTTTTAGATGGTTAATTATGTAATCATAATTTTTGATTTACATTTTTTTTCTAGTCTCACGACGAAATGTCTATTATGAGGGTGGTGTCAAAAGAGCTTGGAATCGGTGTGTTACTATGAAAAGAGTAATGAATGTGGAGGAAATTAGATTTGTACTTATATTGTATGGACGCTTGATACTCTCTTCCTACCAAGAAAAGGATTTGACGTCAAGATTTATAGGTGTTCTTTTATAATTTTTGCACAGAATTAAGTTTTTTTTTACGTCTTGAATAAGAAAATTTCGTTTTGTTGGTTTGTTACAGGTTTTGAAGTTATGGTTGTTTATAAATTAACTCTCCTGAAAATATGCTATCACCGAACAATCTTCTCCGTCTTTCGAACTTCCGACAATAAATGATACTTATACAAACATTTAGTACTCCGGCAAAAAAAATGTAAAAAAGGAGATACACATTTTTATATATAGAAAGCGAAATATATTCAATAAACACCGAAATAAATTTAAGCCACCTATTTGTCTTGGTTTTAGAACAATTAATGCCCGCGAAAAATGACGCGGCAAACTCTATGCTGCAACATGTGTCACGTCACATACTGGTATGGTATGAAACATACTTTACGATGTATTCTAATACCTATCAAATACATGACAAAAGTAATACAAATCAATCGAATCGCTCTAAAGGTATGCGACCACCAATACCGTGACACGAGATTGTCCACCCCTAAACACACGAGACGACACCAGAATTCTCCACGTCTACAATCACTTAACCATTTTCCGGCGTAGGGATGTGACGACCCCATCGCCCACTTTTGAGGTTATCCAGTGCATATATTCACTGGAGTATTTCACTGGTGCATCTAGTCTGAGTGGAAGTAACATGCTGCACTTGGAGCCGTATAGGTCAGTACGCCCGGGCAGGTACAGTCAGTCTGTCAGTTACTGCCCAGTTCTACATACATAAATCTGACAAACTAACTCCAGAGCCTGGACTGACTAAACCACAATCTCACTTAAGGCCGAAGTGAAGTATCAAAGTTACATGGCGCGTGAGTATCCCGGAGGACCACTCTTCCCTTTCCTGTTGCTTATCTTCATCTCTCTCTTTCTATTTGTCTTTCTATCCTTCTCCCTTCTTTTCTTAAGTGTTAATAACTAAGTAGGTATAAGCACTGTACATTACTATCGAAATGTCAAGGAATTGATTGTACAAAAACAAAACTTCTTACATTAAAACGTAAGATTCCTTTTTCATAGGTAAGAAGTTTTAGTGTGTAAAAAAAGAAAAATGTCTTCGTTGTAAGTAAATGTTTGAAACTTAATAAAAAAGAACTATCATCACTCCTTAACTAATCCAAAAGTCAGATCTCTCTGATGTAACGATTTTGGTAGAATACCAGTAAATATTTATATTAGAAACGTAACTCCCAACTTTAGTTCCAATTAACTATCTGTAGTCGATTTGGACCTTCTCGTTTGCATAAAATTCGTGGCGCAACCCTTGCTCGGCGTATTCGCAACAGCAAGATCCGAGTAAAATCGAAATAAAAAGTTGATGTTAAAATGAGAAAGGATATGTGACATGATGACATGTGTAAGATTAACAAAACATATACAATGCGATATAAATTTTGAACCCGGGGAGACCAAGATTTATATTCCACTATCACATCGCTCTGGTTGTATCCGAGAGTAGTGTAGTCTCCTAAACCGGCGTCTTCGTGTTCAAATAATTATGAATATGAGGAAGCTAAAGAGATATGCAAGGACACTGACATTTGGCACTTGACATTCTCTGTCTACACTGTAAGACACTTGGCGTTAAGTTACGTGTATTTTCTTTTAAGAACTATACAATTTTTTTCATGCCTTGCTGGTTTTACTGTTCCACACAGTCTCAAGAACCACTCCAATTAAGGGACACTCCAAGTTATATACCTCATCAGAGTCATCAGTCTAAAAGTTAATATCTCAAGTATTCGAATTAATCAATTGTTCAAACTTTAAAAAATACAAGTAATCCCGACGGTTGTCTTTAAGAGTCGGTTAAAAAACTAACAGTTGGATTTTGCAAAGTTCTTTTAACAATTCATTGATGAAACAGCTTTCAATAACAAATTATATTCAATTATATTCACCAACAATAATAAGCGATTTGTAATAACATACAAAAATACAGACTGGAATGTTTCGTGAACGTGGCTAAAAATTTACTTCAGGTTTTTTAAATATGTTTCGCTTGTTATCAAAATTTATATATTTCATTAAAATATTGGGTAAATAACGAAAAGTTAGGTAATAAATTGTATCAATCTAGAATTTGGAAAAAAAATATACAAAAAGTTTACTACGTTTTCTAAACTATTTACTGTAACCTTTTTTGATATGGAACGTTGAATCTGGTTAATCTGTTGAAATATATACCAAATTATTTAAGTATTTAAATTTATGGGAAACATATTTTTATACACAGTTCGTTTGCGTTCAAAAGTAGTGTCATCAACTATGCACGCGACCAATAAGGTCGTAGCAATTAGGAATTCTGCGATTAGATTGGTTGAGGGCTGATTGACGTCACCAATTTTAAACACGAACGAACGTTAATTACAAAATTATTTCAGTTTCGTACAATTTTATTACTTTACAGAAATTTTATAGCCGCTTAAAGAGTTTATGGGATAAATTATTTTGTTGTTGTGAATTTGAATAGTATGTAAGTGTGTATGTGATTATATATGATATATATTTTTATACTTATATAGTTACTAGTACCTAAGTTTATAACCATTTTTTCCACTGTGGATCATGTGTATTACTTGCAATGCATTAAATGCTGAGATTTATGATTAAGATTTTATAGAAGTTACAGAGCTCTCAAAGACTATATGCTTTTCTGAATCCACATATGAGGTAATATTCTGGATATTATCTTATATGTCATCCATTGTAATAATCAGTTCCTCTACACAAATACTGTTTCCCAACTTTTTATTTTACTATAATATATCATACATCTTTGAATATTTTACTATGTAGGCTTCCTAGCCCAGTTCACTGACAAATGTAAAATTAAATTAAACCCTGTGTAAGAAAGGCTAGTAATCTGTGAGACCTCAAATGAAGTGAAGAAGATACTGATTTACCTATCACTGTTGCCCATACAAAATTAATGTCGTGTTTTGATCTGGAGGGTAGGGTAGTAATAGGCCTAACATCCCGGTCACATGACAGCGACGCACCTATAACATCTGTGGTGTCTATAGGCCACGGTTGACTCTTATCTCATGGAGTCCCGTGTGCTTGCTTGCTGATCTCTTAGGTCAAAATACATCTTACTGGCCTGTAATATCTTGAACACGAATTAAGCTCTGAAATGAGGCTAATTGCCCTAGTCTTAAAGATGGCAGCTGCACCGGTATGGTAAAAGTTGGTATGCTTCCACCTGCACATTTGCAATTTGTACCTGATTGAATTTGGTGCATTTATCGTGATACACGGTGGTTAAAAACGTCAAATCAATAAATCAAAAAAGTTTTAAAAAAAATTTCAAAACAGATTATATGTTAATAATAAATTTTAGGATATTTTGATATACAGAAATTTATGCATGTTGAAAAGTGTTTTTGTTTTATTCAGC
This sequence comes from Calephelis virginiensis, assembly GCA_002245475.1. NCBI lineage: Eukaryota > Metazoa > Arthropoda > Insecta > Lepidoptera > Riodinidae > Calephelis > Calephelis virginiensis. The sequence goes on along the minus strand of NJDC01000811.1, from coordinate 864,553 downwards.
GTGTTTTTGAACTGTTACAATAAAGTTCGGGGAATTGATAAAAACATTTAAGAATATAAATGTTGATACAGTGCATCAAATAAACGTTTTCTTTTTTGAATAATTAAATGTTAACTTAAAAATGTAATTAAATATCAAGTGTGAAGAGTTTAAAGTAAGAACACCTTTGTTGTACGAAATGAAGAAACAAAAAAAGCGATAAATATTACACACAACTCGAAAAACCCGAAAAATTTAAAAAAAATATTGATATACATTATTTGTCTAGAATATAACCATATTGTCTCAGTTCAAAACATATTCAAATAAATTTTACAATATTTTTGTATTTGATAGCCCGTTACATGATGCTATAGTATCAGGATTATTGAATTTGTTATAATTATACAAATATTTATATATTTCTAGCTTTTTTGTTGAAGTTGTAAATGTTGAGATTTATGAATGACTTGAGAGTGAGAATTCTGTGATACAGTGAAATTTGTACCTAAACACATTTTTATGTTTAAAAAATATTTCCTTCTAAATATTATTTTTAACAAATTCTTAAATATTTGCAACTCTTTTTTAAGCCCATGCAACCATAACCAAGCGTGAAACAGAAAAGTACGGTGTGTGAAAAAGCCTAGAAGTTTTGTAGAATTGAACTATTACGATCCTTTGTCTAATATAAAGTACATGGTTAAACAAAAAAGGAAATGTGATTTCCAATTAAAACTGTACAAAGGAATGATTCTCGGCTTTTTTAATTCATCGAAATTGTTTAATTATCTTGATGTGTTTGAATTTTCAATGTGTGTAACTGTTTCTACATGATTCCTTTCATATGTCGGGTTTTATTTAAATTTAATAAAGATTTTTCTTTAAAATAAGATATATTTACAAAGTTCTTATATTTTTGGAGGGCTCAGCCGTGCCCTAACTTGACGCTGTTGCTATTGCACTGAGCGCAGGTGTACGGCGAAGTGCCTAAGTCGAGTCATATGATGACGTTAAAAGAATGTTTGGAGTGTAGGGAAAAGAGTAACGGTCTCTGTTGTTGAAAAAGTGTTCACTGATAGCCCAAAATAGGTGGCGCTGTAGTCGCAGAATATGATCCTCTGATTGGTGGATTACGCGTCTACGATGCGTTCTTTTTGAAATAATGCAATCAGATGTATACATTTTCACATTTTTGTAACATTTCCTTTTCCAAACACTCCTTAATTGAGAGTACAAAGGGGTTTTATATCGATTTAATCGACACTTTAGTTCTATTTTTTAATTTCACAATTATTTAAAAAAATATATTAAATCATTATTTCAAAGATACTTAATTTTGTATTTTTTTAAGTTTACTGCTTTAATACAATAAATTATGTACTTGTATGTTACTATTTCTCTTAAAAATATTTATATTCAATTTGTTAATTGCAGATCTGTGGTATTTCATGATTGCAATTTTCATTATTCTAGTATTAAATTGTTGTAATTGATAAAGTAGGATAAGATTTAAAAAAAAATAAGGAGTATGCACACGGTCAAGCCAACATTTTGTCACGGTGACACTGACAGGTCGTTGTGATCATTATTTGAGATAAATGTCATTCACGAAGCAAAGGCTGTTTACGATGGAGTATAGACTGACTATATTATAAATCTAAATTTAATCTTCACCTTTTATAATGTAATTAACTGCTTTAAATTGTTTTTGCTTTTTACATGAAGATAATTTTTTGTTGAGTGTATACTAAATAACCAAGTTTATTTCAAATCTTTTTTATTTATTTTTGTATATTAAATATATTCAAGTTAATATTTAATTTTATTCTTCTTCGTCTTTTCAATTTAATTGTTTTTTTTTTTTAATTTAATGTTTTTTTGGTAGAAACGTAACGAAACGTGAGGCAAAATGTCCGTTTACATAATTCCTTTGAACAAAAAAATATGTAAGGGTTTATTGGTGTTACATAAATATAAATTTATTCAAATATTATGCATGCTTTAGAACATAAGTGCAAGATAATTGTTAGCCTAGTAGATTCCTTGAAATAACTATCAACGCATAAATACCTACTCTTTATTGGCGACCGCCAGATTGTTAGTCAACAACATTTCAAGGTATATTTTCTGACTGCCTCGTTGGCTAGCGTACATGCCTAACTACATCGACCAACCGCGAGGCTCGAGTTCGATTCTCGATGGTAGCAGGCATTTGTGTGACGAACATTTAGATGTCTGTATTTCCGGGTCTGGGTGTTTATTTAATATATTCTGGTATCTGTTTAAGTATTTCTATGTAATAGAATATTTGACTTAACGCCCATTATACAAGCATATAATTTGCTTAATTTGGGGTTGGATTCTACTTGTGACTTGTCCAGGGGAATTTATTTACTATATTATTTTCTCCGAAAGAAATTTTATATCAAAAATTCGTTCATTGTTATAAGTTGCACCTAGTAGAGTATTAATTTTAAATAACAACTTTGATCTGTTCTTTGTCTCTGAAGAGATGGAAAGTCTAGCATTTATTTATCTTAAAAAATATTTTGATCAAATAATAACTACGTAATTGTATTTCAAGTATTTATCAATATTTAAAATAATTATTACAAAAGCCCAAATTGGCAGTCTATTAGATGTTTTAGTAGTTTAAGTATTATAGTTATATATTATATATAGTTCCATTTTACAAAATAATGATGATGTTGTCAAAACTACATAATTTTCTCTTGTAGATTTAGGACTAAGACATTGGCTGAAATTTACAACATGTTAGTTAGCCAACTGAGTTGCTTCAATGAGGCAAATTATTAACATTTGATATTTGAGAAATTGTATGTTTTGCTAGTTTTATGTAATAATAATAATAATATAATTGCCAGATTTAACTTTTATGATAAATGTGACAATATATATTACATTGTTATAACATAAAAGTAATAATAATATATGTTAATTAAGAACATTACTTAAAAATACTGGTCGTTCACTGTCATAAGATGTTTTAATGATATTCCAGGCGGTTGTAAACATTTATTCCAACAAAGGTAACTTCGCAGGAGACTATTTTAATCTGATTATTATTAAGTTTAGATTAAATAAATCCAAACGGACGAAGAAAAATGTTAAAAATCAGCGTTTACAACCGTCTAAAATCCCTGTTTGAGGTTAAAAATTAGTGTCAAAATATATGTCAAATTAAAGTGTCATGTTTAAATTAAAATTAAGTAGATATTTCTAAGGTGTTTCTCACCTAAAATACCACGGCCTTACCTATCCTGCCGCCATAATGTCTTTGATTTTCACTGTCATGTGCCGGTTTGGAGGGTAAGGTATACATTCTTCTTACTGTTACTATAAAATAAATGTGATTCATAGTGTTAACCTTCGTGTAATAAAAAAAAACTTTAATCGCTGTTTTATTTTGATCACAAATAAAAGAAGTGGAATAGGAATTTAAAATTCATCAATTTCCCCATCGCCTCTGTGGTCTAAAGGTTCAGGTGTTGGACTTGACTGCGTGAGGTCCCGGGTTCGATTCCCGGGTCTGGCAACAAAAAAAAATTTGGTTATTCCAATTGTCTAACAGAAAAATGGCGATAGCCTTGCCACCTATCATATTATGGGACTAAGTGTCTTCGGCTAGTCGTGGGTGCCCTGGTTATGCCTCTGCCTACCTCTTCGGGGATGTAGGCATACTTTTACTTACTTACCATAAATTCACCATGTTGGTCAGAGTCCACTGAGAAGAATTAGAACTGCTTTTCTACTTGCTAGCTCTTAAAAGGCGAATATGGGTTGACTGGACCTCCATGGACACAAGACATGTCAAACAGTAGGCTGCTGTGCAACTTACCTATGTAGAAATCTACCTAGCATTTTTCTGCTACAATGACACTGTTATGTTTCGATGTAAAGGGTAAGGTAGCCAGTAGACTTGCAGAAAAACTTGGTAGAGGTAACCTTCCCCTACAGACAGCATCTTCATTATTAACATCAAGAGAGCAGTGTGTTTATTCTCCGCTGTCTCACATACAAATCGGCCGATACAGATAATATGCTGCCGTATTTCGCTACGGTGTAAGAAGCAACCAAATGATACGGAACAGCACTGAAATTCCCGTTATGTGACTCTGACTCCGGAAAGTCGCCTCTGTGGTCTAGCGGTCCAGCGTCGGACTTGACTCCTTGAGGTCCCGGGTTCGATCTATATATATATTTCCTAATTTTTGTTGTCCAACCCGGACATATCCGATCCCGGGCCACGTTGATTCTATTTAAAAATATTTTAAATAGAATCAACGTGGCCCGGGATCGGATATGTGCCCGGTTGGCGACAGGCTTGCCACCTATCACATTATGGGACTTAGTATCTTCGGCAAGTCGTGGGTGCCCTAGTAGTGTCTGCCTACTTCTTCGGTGACATGGGCGTGAAGATACTTTTATTTCGACTACGAAAAAATAAACTAAGATTCACCGTCAAACAAAATTTACATAAAAATGTAACATAACATTTGTCAAAACGTTTGTACAGGAAAAAAGGCAATACAACTGTCTACACATGGCGCTGAATACCAAGAAATGAATTTGCTGGACCAAATTACAGAGCTAACTATGTGTAGCCAGTATGTTTGCGTATTTGCATTATCTCCTTTGATCTGCATTGCAAAACTTTTTAGTAAGCCGTATTTGCAACATTTTCAAACCCAAAATATGGCAAATACACTTTACAGATGAAACCATGTGTGGAGCCACCAAAGGAAAATCGAAAAGTAAAAAGTCATGAAAAGGTTTATTCGCTGAGCGTATCTAGTATGTAAATGGTTGTCAACTTGTTTTTTTTTTATACAAGAGGAGGCAAACGAGCGAGTGGGTCACCTGATGGAAAGTGATCACCGCCGCCCACGGACATCTGCAACACCAGGAGTATCGCAGATGCGTTGCCAACCCTTAACACATAGGAGTTGTGCTAGGTAAGAAATGTCTTTGGAATCGCACAGTTGTAGATCGCCACGCATCAAGATGACGGGCATGATACTTTAAGCTCTGTTGCGATGTCCGAATTTGAAAATCAGGGACTGGAATTAAACCAAACAACTCCTCAGAGCATTCCCCATCATAGATGCGGTAGAAAACACTGAGGGACCCAACATTTCTACGCAACGCCAAGGAATCAAGCCGATTGGTAATTGCCCAGTCATTGACAATTCGAGTTGCTCTACATTGAATGCGGTTCTGGCTGAATTGATTGACTTAACAGGCCTAGACTACCGATAATATCGGTATTATTTGTTTCTGGTCATTCTTATTTATTGGCGTTAAATGGCAACCAGGCAGAAACATTTCCTGATGTTAAAAACACACAATAAATATGCGCTACGTACTTAGTGTGCTAGTTGAAAACCGAGCTACAACTGGTAATTTCTAAACTGCGACGCATAGTAGTAATATCTCCTTAAAGACGCACATAAATCACAGCTCAAAGATTACAGTAGTACAGTACAGTGTACGTGAAGTACAAAGCCTTTACCATGAGTTGATATTGGGAATGTTCACGACAATAGCGCCACCTTGTAAATGCAACTTAAGGGGAGTATGTCAAATAGAAGATGATAACTGCATACATACATATCTTCACGCCAAGTCCCTTACGGGGTAGGCAGAGAGTATCGAGTGCCAGA
>NJDC01000811.1:832972-855113 GCA_002245475.1 Calephelis virginiensis | reverse complement strand
AGTTTGTTAAGTTCATTTTTTTACAAAGTTAGTGGCACAATTTGTTTTTATATCTTTTTGGTTATAAGCTATTAAGTTTGTGATTAAATCTGTTAAATATAAGAAGAGATATTAAAAAAGAACTTTTTATGGTATCAAACCCACCAATTGAATGATCGTGTACGTTGATTCCAAATGAGTTGTATCACTTTACGCATTGTGTGAAGCATTGGTGAAAGGTGATGTTGTTGCATTATTAATTAGTTTTATAATGTAATAAATCAAATCCTGTTGAGTGCTGTGAAACAAAATTTAATATTTTTTTACTCTGCAAAAGCACTACATACTCAAAAACCCGTAAGTGTTATGTTTTTGTTTTTTACATTATTTTGAACGTCGAAAAACGGTCGTGGCATTTTGTGTGTTATAATATAAGATGGCTTATATTACGACTAGGTTTGGTGTAATATGATACAAGAAACAGGTTAAAGAGAAAAGGTTTTAAAATATACAAAAATAACTTTATTTAAATTCTCAGTAAGTATTATTTGTGTAAAAACTAATGACAATTAAATGTAGACTGATATTAAAGCAAAATTAAAACGTTATTAAACTTGAACTTTCTTATCTTGACTTAAATCTAATAAAACTTTGAAACTTTGTTTTTAATAATATCACATTTATTATAGTTACTAAACTTGTGATAAAAAAACATTAACTTAAAATAAAATTCGACTTGCATAAGATATTAAACATAACAACTTACAACTAAAATTTAATATTATTAGTCTTCATCACTAGATATCAAATCAGGATCAATATTTCTTACATCTGCCTTTGTTTTTAAATTTTTATAAAAATCATAATAACTACTATCAATGTATGGCAATAAGGTTTAAATTTTTAGGTTAAAATATGCTGCCTTGTAAATTCCAAACGATCATCATTGATCTTTTTGTAGCTCGCTGCACGTCCTCTTTCACTTGATATCACATTACCATATTTAATCTTCTTTTCGCAAATAGTTTGGATAAATCTGTTACTTTTATCAAAAGTTGTTAAAAACATTTTTTACATATATCATAGACATTGTTATCGAAATTTATCACATATTTGTTAGTATGTTTTCTACTCTTTTTTGGATCTACTTTACAAACTTTCTTGTTGCCAATAGTTATACAATTCCTGATATAATTTGCTCTTCTTTCATATGAACCTAAATTTCAGTATTCTGTAAAAACATTTTCCAGTACCTGTTTCGGGATTTTTTCTTTACATTTAGCTCTACAGTCCGATAGTTCAATTAATTCTTTACGTTTTTTTAATTTGCCAGTCTTCGTAAAATACTCTTCTCCTTTGTTTCTGGACACCTTTAGTGCAACTCGTTTACATCTTCGTTCATTTTTAGCTTCTCTTATTTTTCTCTAACGGCTTTCTCTAGTAACGGATTTATTTTCCCAAAATGAATACAATGTCGATGGTGTTTCATCGTGACACTGATTTGGATCTACGGGTAAATTTCTACACTTATCACTAATATTTTGGTCAAGTAAAGTATTGCAATCTATGTTTTTGCCTTCTGAAGAATAACATAAGTTGAGTGAAGAAATCGGTACTATAACATTGAATGGTTCTTGAGGGGAGTTATTCTGATATGCATTATTTTTGCTGCAGGCACTATTGTCTGAACTTTCAGAAATTCTTTTAGGTGATTTTCCTTTTGATTGTTGTACAGATCCATACAGCGAGAACCATTTTCGTCTTATGGGTTCATAAGAACTGTCACTGCTATATCCATCAGAACCTAGTATATGTTCATCACTACGAGAAGACCCGAAATCACCATCGGAAGATGAACGGTTATTCTTGTCATCGCATGTTTTGTCGAATGATATGTAATTTTTAGTGTTACTCTGCTCAACTAATATGTTATTTTTATTTGACAAGTTTTTAAAAGAAAGGAGAAATCAATTTGTCATCCACAGAATCATTTTCATCGACATAATCATTATCTTTGATACTATTCAATTTTATGTTTATCATGTCTAACATACGTTTTGCCCGACATAAAGGACGCTGTAACAATAAAATTAAATAGATAAATGTCACATAGCTTCACATACTTATAGTACTACTATTTAAATTATGCGCTTCGATTTTACACTTTATACTTTTATTTTTAAATTGGCTGACCTAATCTAAATTTAAGCAAAATGATTAATTATGTAATAACAAATCTATACCTATAAAACATATTCGAATTTTATATTTAATATATATTTAAAATATAGCCGAAGTGCATAATTTAAATAGTACTACTATACATCGATCTTATGTCAAAATATGTAGCTGAACGCTAGTGCAGCAGATATTAGAATTAACAGTGGAAACACTAATGCATTACAAATGTATAGCTATTAACAACCGGTCATAGAAGAAATCCAATGTTAAGCAGTCATTATAACTTATATTTTAAATTATAATCCACCACAAAACATAAAAAGCAACAGAAATATTATAAATAAAAATATTCATTTCATTGTAAGAGATTTCGTGTAAAGTAATATTACTATAGCAATCTGTTTAGTTTAAATTAATCCAAATCCGTGCTATTATCAATACAAGAAAAGAAAATAAAGTTTGTGTAAAATGATATATCTAATACGTACGTTGTGCGCCATTTTTGATTGTTGTGGCAGCGCGTGCAGGCACCTCGTCCTGTAGTTTGTGCGAAACTGACCCCGCGCTTTTAAATTTTTGGTAATTATTGATATAATTCCACTTGAATCACTTTACACAGAAAATTTTAGTCTTCTTTGTTTGTGAGCAATAATACAATATTAGTTGTACCCATGCAAAGTTCGAATGTACTTTGTGTCAAATGATGTAACTAAACATGCATCAGATTACACCATTTTCGAAAGCAATAAATATATGTGAATAATGATATGATTTGAGATACATCAATAGACACTTTTATTTATGTCATAACGAAACTATCGTGAACGATACATGTCTGCATGTATTTATTTACACAAAAAAATCTATTAAAACACGTCATTTCGTCGTAGATGTATCATACGATCTCAAAAAGTAATAAACCTATTAAAATGTTGTATAGACAGAAAAATAGAGTATTTTTTTCTAATAAAGATGCTACAATAATATCAAATTCGATATAAGTCTACTTATATCACTTTTCACAGGACACACAGAATTATATTGTATTGATAGATTTTTGATAGTAATTCCTTATTTTCATATCTAAATACAATTTTCACAAAACAGGATTTAGCATTAACGAAAAACACCTAGCAAAAACACTTCATTGATAAATCGTGGAAATATTCAGATCCTTTGTTCTCTTACACTTGTTCCATTGCATGCATGACATACATTTTCACATCCAGATTTTAATTAAAGGTATTTACTTATTTACTAACGTTGCAATTTTGTTTATCGTAATAACGTACTAGTGGACTTCATACCACTTCTCATTGATGTACCGACTGTCACTGACAGTTTGTTTATAACAATAAAGTGTTGTTTTTCTTATTTTGTCCGTAATTTTCCCAGATATTTGCTTCATAAGAACCTTCTCCTGATAGGTAATAAATAATACAACAAAAATGGGAATTCAATTGATATGTAAAATATTTGTCAATCAAACCACTTATTTTATCTAAATTTTCACTCTTTATTCCTTTCATTTTAGATTGGATGACATTAAAAAGTCTATAGATGTAAACTTCTTAGATGAAACCCTTGATAAGCGCACCTTCCTCCTTCGACCGTTCCCGCCAGACGTAGACTAATCTACTTGTCTTCATAATTTGTGCCTTGATAAACTCTGTGACAAAAACCTCCATTTGGCATTTACTTTTTGTTCTAACCTGTGTGCCTAGTGTGAGTTTTTGAAATGATTTACTTTACTATCGCGTTTACGTTTAACGACCTTGATGTATGGAGTTATTGTCAGCGCCTCTAGCGGATAGTCGAAGCAACAAAATTATTCCATACATTTGAATCGTCCAAACGCAAACGCGGTAGTAAAGTAAATTCGTGCGAAACTCACACTCCAAAAAGACTCCAAAACTCCACTGTTCCAAAAAGAGAGTTTTTTTGCAGAGTAAATCCAATTCATCTGCATGTCCAACTCTCTAACTTTTGTTTACAGCTTCACTAGTGTCACTGGTACCCTACCCTGCGAACCGGAACACGACATTGTCATTATGGCGGCAAGATTAAAAGGTGGTGGATTCCTATCCGGATGAATTGCAGGACGGCTTTCTGCCACCAGAGTTAGTGTTGGCCTATTTAACGTTTACTCGGCTCATACGAATTGCCTGCAAGGAAGGCAGAACCTCTATTCTAGACAGGAGACCAGAACCAAAACAGGCGAGTTTATTTTAGTTTTATGGTGAGAAAGCACCAATACCATCCAAAGTCTTCTCTTCCTATTCGGAGAGTCGCCTGATTGTTCTCTGGTTTGCTACATAAATTCAATAAAATATATTAAATCCAAGTGGCTTAAGGCAATGTAAATGCCTTCTTCAAAAAGGATTCGCACCTACGTTATTAAACCTATAAGACTTATTTTATTCATAACAAAACAACAAACTATACTAACTATACTATGTTTTCTATATTTCTATGTTTTCGTTGCTTAACACCCTTATAACAAGCATATAAATTGCTTTCTTTGGGGTTAGATCAAATATTTTAATGTAGCCAGTTTTATTTTTAACTTAAGAGTTAATGCAACAAAGAGAAACAAATCAACAGTTTGGGCTATAATATGTTACCTACTACTATACTACGTCAGAAACCTACAATATTCATTTACTTTTTTTTGGCATGGACATGAGCATTTGTTATTAGTCAAATTTAATTATTTTGTATCAAGGTATGACACGACTTCGCGAAATCGGGTTTATTTTGTTAAAAATTAGTCATGATATTTAGTCTTATCGGGGAAGCAGGTAAAGCGATAAAGTCATTCCCTGCTCATCGAGTAAGATTTGGCAGCATCGTAATAACACGGTATATACCCGCAATATTTTTTTCAAGACGATTTGAATTGTTCACTTCAGTGTATTTGTTCATAAATTTCAGGAATTGCTACCAAAATGAACTTATCGCCTCTGTGGTCTAGCGGTCCGGGTGTTGGACTTGACTGCTTGAGGTCCCGGGTTCGAATCCCGGGTCGGCCAACAAGAAGTAGATTCGATTTTTCCAATTTTCTAATTAAAAAAAAATGTTGGTCGGGATTGGAAATGTGCCCGGTTGGCGAAAGGCTTGCCACCTATCACATTGTGGGACTTAGTGTCTTCGGCTAGTCGTGGATGCCTTGGTTGTACCTCTGCCTACCTCTTCGGGGATATGGGCGTGAAGATACTTTATTTTACTTGTTGCTAACCTCGCGGTTAACTTCGTTGGGCATTAACTTTTCTTTTCTTTTTTTAGGTTTTGGCATTCACGTTAGTATATTGCCAGTCAAGTAGAGATTTGCTTCAAATCCAAAATCGGGATTCAATTACAATTAATCAAAAATCGTCAATAATTCATGTCAGGGTCTTGGGTAAAGCAGTTGCCTCATTACTCATGTTCATGTGGTGAGATTTAGCGGTAACAAGGAAATACACGGTATGCTAATACCTTCATGATCATTTCACTTGTCTACTTTTATTGAACAAAACGTCACAAAACTTGACCAATATCACTCAATATGAACACAAAATTTAATAATTACGAAAAAACTTTGACCTCTCTTCTTTCGATGACGCCAAACATTCTGGGCATTAACCTCCATTTAAATTTTAAGAAGGGGGTTTTGTTCAAACATGTTAGCATGAGATTATAAGATTAATAGGGATAGCAGCGCCATCTAGTTCATATTTGCATATTTAGTTCAAAGCTTTAAATAGTTTACTTTATCATTCACTTGTTTTCAAAGTAAACATTTATGACATAACAAAACATAAACTAACTTTAACCGCATTTGTCTTGATCGTGCTTATATTGCAGTTACTGCCATTATAGTTTGGGCCCCTTAACATAGCCTCTAGATTCCGGAGCTTTTTTTTTTTAAATATTTTTATATTGTATATAAGTATGAGGGGTGGCATGGAGAGTAAGAAAACTTTTCCGGTGAGTTTTCGTCTATGGACTTATGCGAGTACATAGGGACTATGTCCTCACCCAAAATTGCACGCCAAAATTCAAATTCGCCGAAAACAAAGAGAACGGGTTTTTTAAAAGTCTATGTACTCATCTGAGGATACAAGGTCAAGATCTCCTATTCCCCAATCTAATACTTGGTGATTATATCTAGTGTCATGACTGGCTCATTAAAATATCGTGTATAGAATGTCAGTGCTATCCACTATATAATTGTTGTAGCTTCTAGCGACACACCATGGTCCTTCTAGCTTACTAGCGCTGAAAAAACATTCTACACTTTTGTGTTTCACTGCTAGATGTCGTCGCTAGGTCAATGTAACGTTTTCATCACCAGCCATGTCTGTTTTCAAATAATGAAAATGATTTTTGAAATCTATAAGAGATGGCGTAAGCAGTTAAGTTGTTGCCCATTCACGTAAGATGGAGCTTGGCATTTATTAATACAGTGATGTAAAATTATATCACTACTACTACTATTACTATAATACTATACTACTATACTAGTATTCAATATTTTAAAACACCAGATTAGTGTCTAAGCAAAAGCATAGGTTGGTGAAATCATGTGTACAAGTATTTTCTTATTATATGTGTATAAGTAATTTCGAGGCGAACGTCAAACTCCTTTGTAGGGTAGGTATGATTACAGCTGAGATGATCAAGCTGCCAACTGCCTGTGTTTTATAACAAATGTTGGAAGACCGGTAAAGTACCAGAATACTGGCGGCATGCGGTCATGCTCTTATATAAAGGCAAGTGCTCACGGATGGACTGCACCAGTTTGATCAACCGAGTACGGAAAAATAGTTAAAAGGATGCGAAGGAAGTCCGATGGAATGTTGTAGGAGGGACAAGGCAGTTTCAGGTCTGAGTCTGAGTTCACAAGAGGATGTACGGATCAGGTGTTTTAGCTTAACAACATCGTAACGAAGAATCGGGGTGTGGGTCAGAAGGTTTTCTTTGGTTTTGTTTATCTCGAAAAAGCGTTTGTTGTACGGTTGTTAAAAAAGACTTTGGGACATTTTGCCAGATTATGGAAGTGCTGGGTGCTGCAACGTTCTGTGCAGTATTTACATATTAAACTATATGTGTGGATGGACGGTAACAAATCTCCTTGATTTGATGTTAACATTAACATCAAATAGATGTATTATCAGCATGCTTATTTATCTTGTATTTAAACAAACGCCTCCAAATGTTACGATCAATGATTGTGGGAATGAGTGACCAAGCGATGAACTGCCTGTTTTATGCAGATGATGCTGTACGTTGGGACTCTACACCATCTAAGCTGCAAACACTGGTCACGACTGTTATGGAAGGTGCAATTATGTGAAGGATTTCAAAGAAAGAAACATACATTTGATTGCTATGAAAACCAAAGTAAATGTGTTTTAGAATGGATTTAAAAGTTTTAGGTGATAATATAGTGCAAGAACAATTGAATAAAATTGTATATCGGTTGAGCTTTTAGCTTCGATGAAAGGTACACCATGGATGTAGGGAGGGGACTGTGTGCAGGAAATAGTGTGAATGGAGTGTTAGATAAGCTATTTTAAAGCGAGGTTTTGAGTCAAGGTGCTAGGCTCGCTTTTGCAAAAATGTTTGCTTATCCCAACGTTGTCGAGTGGAAGCGAGAGTTAGGTATATCAAAAAAGCATGAGAGTCGAAAAGCTTTACGGAAACTCACTAGTGCTACACTCGCTGATTGTATTCGTAACAGTGAGATCCAAACAAAAATGTGGGATTGAAATAAAGTGTTAGTGTTAGGTAAAATGCGAAAGGGCATGCTCTGTTGGTTCAGTTACGTGGAAAGAATGGCAGATAAAAGGTTGGCAGAGAAATAAACAATGCGGATGTGGATGGATTTAGGTACCCGGGGAGACCTAGGTTGACATTCAACAATCAAATCAATCGGGCATTGAATCCGGGACTGGAAATCTTTTCATACAAACCGGCGTGTTTTTATGAAAAGAGTAATCAATGTAAAGGTATGCCAGGGTTTGACTCTACTCTTATACTCCGTGCCTACCTCTATAATTATATATGAAGTATTAAATTTCTGAGACACTATGTAAAAAAATATAATTTCAGGGTCCTAATAAAGCAAAAATATAATTTTGCCCCTTAAATTGACTATTGAGGGTAAAGTGTCTAAAGACGTCGTTTTATTTTAAGTATTTAAACCTCATTCTTTGATAGGTACTAATAGTATCACAACTCGTAATGAAACATTCAGAAAGGTAAAGCGCAAGCCTAAGTGCATAAAAGAACCCCGATTATATTCAAACCCAAAGAAGTATCAAATATGGCAAACCGATAGATAAATTCCATTGTTCTAGTTTTTGCCACATATTATGATATTTTTAACAACTCGTTTTTTTTTAAGATTGATGAACCCATCATATTAAACCTCAACCATAGCGCCATCATGCAACACAGTATATGTGTAAGAAAATATCAGGTATTAATAAAGAGAAACTAAATAAACATTTAACATTTATTACAACCATCTATCAAACATTAAGACATACTTCTATACCTAAATGAATATTATGTAACACTTATTAAATACATAAAAAAATTTCAATATATTTATGCTTCACTTCGGAGACGAGGTACTTAATGTAAAATATTTTAATTAACACTGTACGAATATGACTATTAATTTACAAAAAACACAATATAAAGTATTTTAAACTAACAAACATATGGCAAAAAGAGTATTTAAGTATTTGAACTTATCAATAACTACCAGTGGTATTTAAAAAAATATTTTCGCGAAATTTGATAATAGAGCCCTAAATTTGAATAATATGATTAGCTTCGCTAATCCACAGTCATAAAGACAGAAGTTAGTCTTAACTCTAACTTACAAACTAATAACTAACAGCAATTTATTTAACATAAGCGCTCTAAAGTTTGTTCTTTTACTAATTTCTGCCATCGTAAGTATTTTAATGCAACCAAGTGCTGGTATCAAAATGTTACATTTTAAGCTTCAAATCTCAGCTTGTTAGCATTGCATTCATCTATACCAATTTGAATACTTATGTTATCTTTGTCAATATAAGAATCTATCTTAATTCAATTGTAATAAACTACTCAGAAAAAAGTGTGTTATACCCTACCAGTAACAAAATCCTAGCGAGCACTCATTTTCCTTACTTAATCGTACCAAAGGGTTTGACGATATTCGGTTCCAAATTTGTTTATACAAAAACACAATTTATTTAATCAAAATAGTGAGATAGCAATTAGATAAATACACCATTGAGTGGTTCATGTTATTGTAGAATTTCTGTAAACTAAAATGTCGTAAAATTCTAGTCGGTTCCAAATTTGTTTATACAAAAACACAATTTATTTAATCAAAATAGTGAGATAGCAATTAGATAAATACACCATTGAGTGGTTCATGTTATTGTAGAATTTCTGTAAACTAAAATGTCGTAATATTTTATTATTTTCATTATATGTTTGATAAATATCTTTACAAAATCAACTTTATCAATAGAAATCAAATAAAAGCTAATATTATCACAAAAAAATCTAAAAAAACAATATATTATCAAAACTGGAGGTCAGGAAAATAAGAATAGACTCAGATCGCAGGGTGGTTGAGACGAAGTGGAGGCCATTTCTGATCTGAGGCTTTTTTATTGTACTGCTGTTAAAATATTTTACACTCATTTAGTCTAACTAAATAGATTTAGAAAGGTGCTATAATTATATTATTTTCTTATGGAACTAAAGAGAAAAAAATTGCAAAAAGTTAACTTTAATATTTAATTAAATAAGAGTCTGCTACTATTTAATTGTTGGTTATTGAAGTTCCGTTGTATTACAGATTTATTTTAAAAACATAACTGTTACATTTACAAACAAATGCTTAATAATAGGTACATGACTTTCTTGAATCACAAAGATAGCGTTTTAATGTATTTAGAAAAATTGAAGTGGAAATTGAAAAAGAGTAGCTATTTATGAACTTAAAATTTCATTCCTTATGTGAAATAAGGAATGAAATTTTGTAGCAATCACAGAGAAAAAAGCAAACCGGTAAGATAGTAAAATTGGAATCAAAACTCACAATGATTTAGAGCGCCATCTATGACTACTTTTTATAACTTGAATGAAACCCAGCCACAAAAAATCCCAAAAAGCGTGATGTTTAAAACACCATCTGTATTTCACAATTGACATAAATTTTAACACTACTGTTGCACACCTAGAGAGTTCTTCGTACACATATTTTTTCACACAGTTCATCAACAGTCAAAACTATTTTTGACAAATTACTCCTTTGACGGAGAAGACCTTGAGATCTCGTTACTCAAAATAACCCATATTAAAATATGTACAAAGGGGGATGTCGGCTTCATGGTTTCCATCATTCTCCGACTCCTGAAAAATAATATGTATGAGATCGTAAAAATGTTTTTTTTTTAAGTGGTAAGACTACAAGTAAGTTCTCCTGGTGTTTTTTTATGTGATAGGGCAGCGAGGAAGCACACAGATCTCTAGATTATAAAAGACAACCGTGGCTTATACACACCTATGATACAGGTGCGTCGCTGTCCTGCGGTCGGGATATCAGGCCTATTGTGTAATTTTACTAGTCGGATAATGACCAAGTCATTGCCCGACTAGTAAAATAGTTATATATAGTTATATATATAGCAGTAATAGTTTGGACGGTAGGTTCCTACCCGAACATTTTGCTTCACAACACTTTACCACCAGTGGTTTGTGGGTATTGGCTTATATTTTAACCTGTTCTCGCCTCTTACAAGCTGCCTGGCAGTGAGACGGATTAACTATTCTACTCAGCGGGTCCAGATCATCACGGGGAAGTATGTTTGTTACGCGAGTACTTGGCTAATAACAAAGTGATTTTAATCATTCTTTCTCAGAAAGATAGGTTCTGATTTCGAGATAGTGCTGTATTAATTTTATCGTAATCCGACTAGTGGTTTTAAAGTTTTTACTTTATAATGAATACATTTATATCTATCTTGTCGACCTCGTCGTTTTTGACATAGACAAGTATGAATTGTTAAGTTTAACTCAAAACTGCTAGTGTAATGTCGATAAAATTGATATGTCACCATCTCGGAATCATTTGCTCTAAGATAAAAAATATATTTTACAAGTTTAATATTATATTTGAATTATATATTACGATCCGAAATGGCGAACTTCGTATCGCTTTACATTAGTAACTATTAATAGCTACTAACAATTTGTATGGTCAAAGATGAAGTGAGGTTTTTTCCATTTTCCATGTAATTCACCCAGTTTTTCTCTTTATATGCACCTACTCCTGACAATAACCAATACAATAAAAAAATAATTGACAAAATTGGTCCATTTTAGCATTATGCGATGACTACGCGGAACGGGGTCCGGGGATTCACTTTCATATATATAGATAACTAACCCCAACTCTGCCCTAGGTATCTTCTTCTTCTGATATTGAACTATTCTCTTGACTCCATGGCATTTCAGACTTATATCCCGACCTTTGATTTTTTAATTCCAAAATGGCGAACACCATTGCTGAAATAACAAAAATGATAAATTATTTGACAGGCATTATTTGCATTAGGCAGTACCTTAACCTGTTGTTGGAGAGCACCCAGACCTTACTTATTTTCTCAAAAATAAAATATAAGGGGCTAAGGATATTTTGACTGCTGCAACTAACATTATCGTATCTGTCAAATCCAGACTAATTTTTATTGATCTATGAACCGACCCAGCGTACTGTACATTGCCTGATATTAACAGCTACTAATAGTTTGTATGGAATAAAGCATTGTTTTACCATTTTCCCTGCATTTATTCTGGTTTTTCTTTTCATAAGAAACTTCTCGTGAATTTTCGTTGTAACTATATACTACAACTGGGAGTAACACTCCTACCGAAGAACAGCAGGTTAACTCTGGAATCACGATTTCATGTACATTGGAAACTTATTTATATTTTATTTTTGTGACATTGGAATGAAATCAAGTAGACAGATTTTATGATGGTAAGAAATTCATAATGCTAAGAACTCACGAGGCGGATGTTACCCACTCACGCCTAGTTTGCGGGCCCGCAGCTTTTGTAAAATGCAGATTTATATCCAAAAAGAAAGAACACGTTTCACGACACGACAAAAATCGTGAGAGTCTGCGAGCAATTATATATAACGGGAACATGTCAATGGCGTTATGGCGGCAGGAATAGGAAAGGTGGTGGTACCAATCCGGACGAGTCGCTGAAAATCTCTACCACCTAGTCAAATGTCACGGACATGTCAATTTACTGATCTCTCTTTCTGTGAGTCTTGCGATATCGATTACCTAAATCAAAATGAGAGAGGCTGGTACATTAGAGAGAGTAGGCAATATTTGACAATAAACGACAATTATTTGATAAAAGTGTAACCTCCAGTAGTAGTTTATAACTGCATGGTTATGACACTCGATTTTAGGAAACATAGGCTGTTTTATAAACTTTAACTAAATATTCAAAGGCTTCACCATGTAACTTCAATTACCATATATTTAATCTAGTAAAATAACAGTATTATACTTACAATGTAGTTCAAAATATGTTGCCTCGATTAGCAACAAGTCCAGGTACGGAAAGTTCAGTGGCAGGAGCAACTTGTCATTGCGCAAGAAGTTCAGAATGTGTCGAAACATTTCTCCATCTCTATCGATGAAGTAATGCTGCTTCAATGCATCCAAAACTATAGGGATTGATCCAGAGAACATCTTCCCAAGCTTCGAATCTGGATACCTGGATTTCAACATATACCATTTTATACCTCAATATAGAGTCATTCTGTATGTGTATCAGTCCTAACTCCTAAACGACTAGACTAATTTCAGTTTATAATACTACAAAGTATTTTAGAAATATCAATCTCTACTTCCTAAAATAGATAAATACGTGTGCTATAGGATAAGTTCTTACACTTAAACATAATGTTGTGAATCGCCATTTGTTGATTGTGCTAATGGTTACAATTATATTGTATAACTAACTAACCGGGTGAACTCCATTCCGTTTGAAAGCTAATAGCAGTTTGTGTACAGTGTAGTCTTCATCATCATCTTGTTTACTACTTACATTAGAAGTGTGCATATTTGTTACATCAACAAATAGCAAGCGCGAACGTATGCGCGTGTGTGTAAGTGTGTTTTTGTATATCAATATTTTTCTTTAGTTTTTACATTAAAACTGTCAATAAGTTTTCCATTAAAGGGCAGGAAGGACACAGGGTGTATGCCTACAGTAGGTTACACTGCCAACAAAGACCTTATATCTTGTTCTAATATTGCTGACTCTCTCTACTGTACTGGCCTTTCTTTCATTTAAATTTTGTTAATTAACATCACAAGAATCTTTGAAAGAGAGACTGATACATTAGAGATAGTAAGTAATGTTTGAACCATAGATTTACATCCTAAATCTATGGTTTGAACACAACATCCCGTCTTTGTTAGGAGTATACCTTACAATAGTTTTTGGTTCAATCTATATATATATAAATGAATCCCCATTTTATGTGGTAATTATAATTTTTGTTGTGACAGTTATTGTTGGGAAAAGGTGAAGAACAATGCTGTAATTCATACAAACTCTTAGGAGCTGCTAATGTCAAGCGATACGAAGTTCGCCGGGTTGGCGTTTATTATAAAAATGAAGGTCCTATGGATTTAGTTGAAGTTTTATATGTATACTAAACTGACCCAGCAAACTTCTTATTGCTTGACATTAGTGCTTCGATTGTAGCGCAGTCTGCCGAACCCGTAAAACATTCAGAAATGAACGACTACTTATAAATAAAACAATAAGGTAAAAAAAAACACAAAAAATTTCATCAAAATCACTTCAGTCGTCTAGGAGGAGTTCAGTGACAAACACACGAACACAAGGCTTTTTGAATTGTTTTAAATTGCAACGAGATCCGTTAGGCAACTACTGTCGGTATATAACCAAATTAGACAAACAAAGTATACCGAATCAACTAGTATATTGAATAAAGGAGCATAGTCGTGAGCAACCCCTAGTAGTAAATGTTTTTGATTCTGTCAAAATCCTTTCGCTAGCAGATTGAAATACTAATTAAAATGTGCAGTGTGTTAAAAGCATATACAGAGTTGCGTAGAAGCTTTTAAAATTAGCACCACTGCCTTAACTGATTTCTACCTAACGTCAGTTATCATGTAGTATCCGATACGCGTACACTAGCGTAAGTTTGCATCTACAAGATAACGACACACCAGGGACATCTTAGGTGATCTTATCGATTAATCAGAAGAGCGGTCTATTTTGTTCCTTGTCTTAAACACGAAAACACAAGAAATTAACACTGCAACCGCTAGATAGCTCTGAAACAATAAAATAAAACAGCTGCAAAAACGCAACATACAGGCTTTCGCAATTTAATATTTTTTGTGGACCATATAATATTATGAATGGAAATAACTACATCGAAATGGACTTGGTGAACTGAAAAAGCACATACGTTTTATATCCGACACAAGTTTTGAGCCATACAATTTTAGCAAATTACATTGTATTCCACAAACGAATGTACGAGCTTAAGCTTACAAAGCGAAAAAACAGTAGGTAAAACCTTGAACAACAAAAAAGTCCCTCGGAAAAACGAGCGCCGAAGCTTTCAAAATTAAAAACGTTACTTTTTCTCAGTAATGTATACGTAAGGTATTAAATAGTATGTAATATACGTATACAAAAGCATTATAAGTATAATTAAATCTACGCATCTTTTAAACTATTATTACTTAATTTTTAACAGTACAAGTAGGTATTAAAATATGATGAAAAAATTTATTTGAAATTTGGATAATGAACATTTACATGTCTGCTTGGCCGGGTCTGGGTATTATTATTGTACATTGTAATACTGGGTATTGGTCTGGGTAACTAGTGGTCGCCAATTGGTCGAGATTCGACCATAATAAATTTTAATATCTTGTAGATCATCTTCATTTCTCAAGACCATCTACTTTGTTTCCAAACTTGTTAGTATGCCATCTTGTGATCTATTATCGTTATCATAAATTATTGGTTTGTGTGTGTCAAATGCATGGCAGTGTAGGTAATGTGTTATTTATTAATTTAATGTACTTTATAAGCAGCATTATTGAACAATATTAGCGTTTTGCACTTCTCCTACGCATAAACTATAAGTGTTCCATATTTTATGCTCTTGCGTCCGCGGAATTTACGTAAAAACGGGTCCAAAGTTTTGGCATTAATATTTAGATAAATATCCCTAGACAAGTTACAGAAATTGAATCTACCCGAAAGTAAGCAAATTATGTGCTCGTTTATGGGTGTGAATCAACGATTCTAAGTGTAGAATTTTTTTATATCATAAGACAGCGAAAAAGCCAACTCCTAACGTGATGATAAGAGACAACCATAACCTATAGAAAGTTGTTGTCCTGAGGCCGAAATAAATGTATTTAGAAAATACTATTTTTTAGTAAACCTAAAATTAAAAACAAATTCAATGTACCTCTAAGCTAAGATTATTTCTGATTACACAAGATTACAAGTGGTAGAGTTTCGCAGCGACTCACCCGGATTGGTACCACCGCCTTACCTATTCCTGCCGCCGTAACGTCATGACGTGTTCCGGTTCGGATGGTAAGGTAGCCGGTAAACTAAAGTAAGTGCTCAAGGCCTAACATCCCGGCCTCAGGTTGGCAACGCACCATTATTATCTTTGGTGTCTCTAGGCGGCGGGAATTTCTTACCATCAGGAAATCCGTCTCTACTATTTAAATTATGCGCTTCGGCTTTACACTTTTTATACTTTATACTTTTATTTTTAAATTGACTGACCTAATCTAAATTTAAGCGAAATTATTAATTATGTGTAATAACAACTCGTTATACATATCTTTAAAATACATTCGAATTTCCGAAGCTTGACGAATATAGCCGAAGCGTATAATTGAAACAGTACTTCTGTAGGTACTTGTATTACAACCATCAAGTAGCCACCTTGCTCAACTACTGCTGAGCCATCCTGTAATGCGCTATCTACAGCGTAGGCGTCATGTTTTGCGCAGTTTGGTCTTGCTTCAATAGTATACATTTTACAGCGAAGTCTTTATTAAATATAAACACCAAATATATTTATAGCCTCAGGGAAAGAGATTAAAACGTATGGAAAATGCGGGGAATAAAGGGAAGTTGCCTCAGGTATGTCCTGGGGCGGTAATCGAATATACGACTATCGGAACGAACGTATTATGTATTATCAAAATATGTTATAATAATATTAACAATATTTTAATGATATTTTGTTATCCGCGAAGCTCGGATTCGATTTCTGATATAATGTCGCATTTGTATA
This sequence comes from Calephelis virginiensis, assembly GCA_002245475.1. NCBI lineage: Eukaryota > Metazoa > Arthropoda > Insecta > Lepidoptera > Riodinidae > Calephelis > Calephelis virginiensis. The sequence goes on along the minus strand of NJDC01000811.1, from coordinate 838,555 downwards.
TACGCCTTAGGGGAGAAATTCACGTCGCCTAGAGACACCAAAGGTGGTAATGGTGCGTGGCCAACCTGAGGCCGGGATGTTAGTAAGTTTACCGGCTACCTTGCCCTCCGATGCGGAATACGTTATGACGTTATGGCGGCAGGAATAGGTAAGGCGGTGGTACCAATCCTTGTCGTCCTAAAACGTGTAGCTAAAACACACGTAAGTAACACTGAATGAGGAGACCCCATTTACTTATGAACTCTCGCATTTCAATCAAAATTAAAATTTAAAATGTTGATTAAAAACTTAAGCTGGAAATATATCATCGGACGCGGCTTACGGATGCAGATTTCTCTTTTTTGATGTGCTTAGAAGAACTGGAAAAAATACGAAACATACGTAATACTGTAACTTTTAAACATCATTTAACATCAGTTCATTCATCAGGTCCTTGTCATCAAGTCCTCGCCATCGGAAAATATAAACAGGTCATTATAAAAAAATTGGAGCACGTAGATGAAACCGGAAGATGCTATCATAAAGAAAAAGTAAGACGATAGAAAAGATATTAAATTATACCATCAAAGACGACCTTCAACAATAATATACAGTCTGAATTTTTATTATCCTAAACGTCATTATAACTTCTTCTCTTGACAACTAAAACTGAGAAAGGAACTTATAATGATATTCATTTAAGTTTTAATATCTTTGAAACATAACTAAACTTAACACTTAAACTAGAACTTAGGTTTGCAAAAGAATGAAACTTTGACCTTTAAGGAAATAAAGCACCTACTATCCGGATAAATAAAAAAATATCGCGTCATATTTCGTGTAAAAGGCATGTTAGACAGTTGTAAATACTACTAACAACAAAAAGTAAAATTGGAGGAAACTCTGGTTCCGTCTTCCGATTATTGCTAAATTTTGATTAAATCTACGGTCCAGACGATTGCAAACTAATGTTGTGATCATTGGTTTGTGTTTAGAACCGTCTGGAGTATTGAGGTATAACTATAAGTATGGCGTTAAACCACAGAATAAGCATTTCGTACAGAAGAGGCACTGATGGACAAAACGTGAGCAAACTTTTTTTTATGATATTGGAAGGCAAACAAGCAGACGGATTTCCTGATGGTGAGAAATTCACGCCGCCTAGAGACACCAAAGGTGGTAATGGTGCGTTGACAACCTGAGGCCAGGATGTTAGTAAGTTTACCGGCTACCTTGCCCTCCAATGCGGAAAACGTCATGACGTTATGGCGGCAGGAATAGGTAAGGCGGTGGTACCAATCCTTGTCGTCCTAAAACGTGTAGCTAAAACACACGTAAGTAACACTGAATGAGGAGACCCCATTTACTTAAAAACTCTCGCATTTCAATCAAAATTAAAACTTAAAATGTTGATTAAAAACTTAAGCTGGAAATATATCATCGGACGCGGCTTAGGGACACAGATTACTGCTGTGACTAAGTGCTGTACAGACAGCCCGCGGACTTTTTTGGCTGACAAGAACATCCAACGCGCCAGATTCGGATGTCCGAAAGCTCAAGGTCACGTCAGCGACTTACATCCGATAGTTTGCACGGTTGTGTACAGTAGAACTAATTAAATTATGTGCTTTGGCTATATTTGTCTAGCTTCAGAAATCCGAATGTATTTTAAAGATATGTATATAGAGTTGTTATTACACATAATTAATCATTTCGCTTAAATTTAGATTTGGTCAGTCAATTTAAAATAAAAGTATAAAGTATAAAAAGTGTAAAGTTGAAGCGCATAATTTAAATTGTAGTACTGTACTTTAGTTATCTGAATATTGGCAGTCGCGTTCGTTAGCTGTGTCCGATATTATGTTTCCAGCTTTAACGCTTAACACAACTGAAGTAATTTAACTTTGTGATATCAGAGCCCTTGCCATGAGTTTACGGCTTGTCAAGTTTACTATACTCGCTACCGTCTCTGTAAATTATTTGTATAAAAACTTTGAACAACGCTTCTATTGGTAACAAGGAGAAACACACTTTTAGGCCAAAAGTATTAGTATTTTCTTCCTGTGTTGGTCCGGGTTTCCCCGTGTTGGTCCGGGCTCCTTTGTAGAATAGACCATCTGCCTTCCTTGCCAGGCAGCTCGTAAAAGGCGTGCATATGCTCACCGTCACTAACACCGTGACCTCTGACTAGGTGGTAGACTCTAGCAGCGACTCGTCCGGATTGGTACCACCGCCTTACCTATTCCTGCCGCCATAACGTCATGACGTGTTCCGGTTCGAAGGGTAAGGTAGCCGGTAAACTTACTTATGCTCGAGGCCTAACATCCCGGCCTCAGGTTGGCCACGCACCATTACCACCTTTGGTGTCTCTAGGCGGCGTGAATTTCTTAACATCAGGAAATTCATCTGCTTGTTTGCCTTCCAATATCATAAAAAAAACATTACTTACCGAACGTATTGTATACCAACTCATGGTAAAGGCTCAGATTTGCAGGCTATTGCTACTGTTGATTTTGACGTGAGACTCTTAATAGGTACAAGTGAAACTTCTCTGGTCAATTAGAGAAGTGACTAAAACTGTTTTATATAAGCATACTAAATTTTAAGCATAATCAAAATAATACTTATTTTAAGAACAAAACTTCCCAAAAAAGTTCCGTAGATCTGATATAACACTGTGATAAGTAGTATTTATAATAAAACACCTCCAAAACGGCTTAACCGGTTTTCATATCGTTTTCAAAGGACGTAAACTTTTCATTTTCATTTTGTCATGCTCCGGAGGATAGTGTAGCCGATAGACTTGCACAATAATATGATCCCCCACCTAACACACAATACCTTGCCCACAGGACAGCTATAACTTTAATATTATGCCATAAAAAAACTATTTCATGTCTCTAAGTGATAAGGGTGTTCCACCCCTTTTTTTTTAACATTTTTATGATTCGACGTTAAAAAACTACAAACACTCATTTATCCTATTTAACACTTTATCCTATTTTAATAGTGATTTCAGTACTTTAATAATATTCCACTCCAGAAACAAATAATTTATGTTGAAAGACGTTTGCCGGGCTAGCTAGCTATATACGCTATATACGCTAATACTTACGCTGTAAGAGTTTCTAGTGACGACGTATAAATGACGCCGCCTACATCGATATGTACGGGAGCTTTGAAGGTCGATGTGATGGCCACTCTTGGTATGGGCACTGGTTTCCTATCTGCTCCCGAACCAGACGAACTCTCCGGCTTTACTTCCATCATATTGATAACTGAAAAATAAAAAAAATACTCTTTACCACTCTTATAGATAAGGAGTACTTATCTACTTTACTTTTATCTACCGGTGTACTTTCTTTATCTGTGACCAGCATTCGGCATAATCCAAATTAACATTAACAATTAATAACATTAACATTAACGTTATTTTATTGCACTCCCCCCATGCATGATATTGGGTTAGCTTCTAACACTTAACTCCTCATGATTATTCTATTCTCTAATCTTTTCAAACCTGAATAAAGTTACTTGTTCTGTTCTGACAGAAAAGTAAGGTTTTATTTAGGTGGTTGCAAAAAGTAGACTTTTTGGTCAGCCTGATTATTTTTGAAGTTAAAAATTCTTTAGCGGCGTTGCGCACTTTTTTTGGAAAAACTTCTAAACTCGAGTCAAATCGTCAGATCGAATATTCGTAAAACGGCGCAGGGCGCTTGTGCGAATGTTCGTGTTGTTATGTTTGTTTACGACAGCGCAATAAATGAATATTGTATTCTACCACATAAATTATAGTACTTTCATACTGATAACGTCTATATTTTTTGTAAATGTAATCCGATGATGTACCCGAATGATTTAGGGGTATGTACTATTTAAAAAAGGAAGCTTCATCTTTTTTAAAAGAAATCAATCTCACATAAATTTGAACACAACATATTAATAAATTACTTAAAAAAAGGTAATTTTGTGAGACAATAAAAAGTGATAACATCCAATCTATTTTTTTTAGTATCGCGCTATTTTTATTTTGACTGTTACCAAATTTAGTGATATCTTATGATAGCGAAAACATATATCACAGTTTTTATAATGTACAGAATAAACAAAACTAAATTTTGGATTTTTAAGCAAAGAGACTCCTTGCTTCGTTTCTTTAATTCGCACAGCTTTCATACGTTGATTCTTAGGGTTCGTCCGGGTGTTTTATAGAAAAGACTGTCTTCTTCTCCGTCTGGCAGCTCATCAATAGATTATTAGCAACGAGAACACTGGACTGCTGTGAGTGATAAGAGTGCTGTACAACTGGCATATAGGTAGAGGTTCACCTCCTTACCTATTCCTGCCTCTTTAATGTTCCGGTCCAGACGGTTAGCGGAAAAAGCCAAACAACCCGACTATATGACAATAATGCACCTTTAACGTCTATGGCTATAGGCTACGGTTGTCTCTTACCATCAGGAGAGCCTTAATCTTGTTCGCTGTCCTATGTCGCTATATTAAAAAAAATAAAAATCGTATTTTATTGTTTTTTTCAGAGGGAAACGTGCCATTAGTTGTTAGGTAGTTAGTTTGGCGTATAGTTAAAGATCCGAGTTCAAACATAGGTTACTTTTTACACAAACTCACAAAGAACTATAATAAATGATCCAAGTTGTTTGAAAATATTTTATTCTTCGCTGGCGAATTCGCGGGTAATCAGCTACAACTAATATAAAACTGTTTTAATGAGATTTGCTTATCTATGTTTGATAAAGAATAAATAAAGTTAAGTGTGAATAGCATGTGTAACTTTTTTTAAGGCAGAGGTAGCTCAAAACTAGGAAATGTACATAAGACAATTTTCATCCCATTCGCCTGCAAGAAAAGTATGAAAATCATTTTTTTAATTTAACATTCATACTGAACGTGAGGAATGAAGTTCAGAACAGCTAGTTACAAAGAAGTATTTAATTATAGTAGTTTTTTAGTTTTTATAGTAGTTTTGTTTTAGTTTTTATAATAGTTTTGTTTTAGTTTTTATAGTAGTTTACTCAGTCAGCACGTGTTCCATCGAATCAAATAGCCTTCACTAGCCTGACATTACATAGGTGGGTACATCAGCCATGTCACTAATTGTATTAATCCCCAACATGAAGTCGCTAGTCGCCAAAAAACAGGAAAAAAGAGCTTTTCCATTTGATCCGTTTAAGCTCAAGCTAGTGCATTATTAATTAATTTAAAAAAATACTGCCAAACTGCACCGAGCTGATGATGATGAAACATATTTTATAATAATAATAATAATAATAATAATGACGTTAACCTCGTGAAAGCTGAGAAGGAAAAAATGTCAAACTACATAGACTTGGCTCACCAGATAACCGACATGTGGGACTCTATAACTCTATTGTTAGTAGTTTTTATTTGGATATCTTTCATTTGGTCTACTGAATACTGCCTAAAAGTTTCAACACTTAGTTTGAAAGTACCCTATTTAGTGCCTAGTTGGCTATAACATCACCACCTATTACATTCTGGAACAATGTAGTATTTTAGTCTAATAGTGGGTGGCCTAGTTATACCTTTGCCTACCTCTTCTGGAATAGCCTAAATATATTTTTT